>JAGDQP010000532.1:72153-156399 GCA_022664845.1 Lepisma saccharinum | reverse complement strand
AAAAAAAAAAGCTGAGTCTTGTTGTGGGTAACAAAAACTCCACAAGATCTCAACCAACTAACTAACGATATTCTGCACGATGTCATAGACAAAGCAAAATCTATGGTGGAAAAACTTTCATAACGATGTGTTTTCCTACAAGTTAAAGAAAAATTTGGATCTACACATAGAAATATGCAAAAAGAAAAAAAAAACATTTCTACATTGATGAATGAACCCACAAAACTGGGGAACTAGAGCACAGACAATAGCACTGGACTTCATCTGAACAACATTTTTAGGTGTCACGGAAAGGGAAGACAAAACTTATAAACAAAATATTAAATACATAATCCTCCCTTAAGGACACCACATTAAAAAGAAAAACAGAATTTATTGTTAGGCAAACATTCAACTCCCAAAACACGTAATGACCACACGACTCACTTTCGGAATTGAAATTTTCTCAAACCTAAACAAAATCTAGAACTTCAAACTCCCTTAGAAATTAATATAAAGAAAATTCTCTAATCTCACCTACGTAGTATTTCTGACACCTGAAACATATAGGCCGTGAGCGCCCTTACATAGGAAACAAAAACTGTCGATCAATATATATACATCCATTCCAACCAGTATATACGTGGTACACGTACCACGTACATCCAATGAGAAATATAAAAACGGGTAGGGTTAAATTGACCCGAAAGGACCTACCGTTTAGACAGTTCACTGCCAACATTGACAAAAATTACTACATGCTATACATAAAACAAAAGGTGATACTACTCCCAATTAACGAGAATAGCTGTTACAAAAAATAAACTAGACTTATCTATATAGGACTTAGATGACGTAAGTTATCCTTTCTCCGGCAATCCTATAAATCAAACTCTGGGACATCCCGAGCCAAACGACTCAGAAATGCTCAAGAAATAAAACACCCAAAGAGACCTATTGAAGCTCATATTATAATAATCCTCAAAAATACTTATGAAAAAGCACACTGCTATGGTTTACGATGCTGGTTACCACACACTCAAACGTAACAAGTAGGTAGAAAATTAACATACTAAAACATTGCTAAAAGATAAAGCTAAAATAAATAAAATATCTTATTTTAATTCTAATTTTTTGAGACATAATTTTCTTAAACATTTCGTACTAGAAAGTACAAAATAATTTTGTTTAGGCATGACTAAAAAGAAAAGCAAGTGGGCGCTCTCATACACAGTCGCTTTATAATTTCTTAAATGATGATGCATTTTTCGTCATGCACATTTTTGTTTACTTTTTATTACGGATTGTTTAAGAAAAATATGCCTTTAAAAAGCTGTTTTAAAATCATTTTTAACATATCTGTATCTAACGTAGGTGGAAACATATATTCATAATCACATAAATTTTAAAATATATGTACGTACCTAAATCATCTGGAGTGTCAGTGTCTAATTCCCCCTCATACAGGTCTACATCTTCATCTTCATCTGTACAAAGTAAGATCAAAATCAATATTTCGCCATAAATTTCGTTTTTATAAAAATGATAACAATCGTGGCACCAAAATGTAGATTGGCCAAAAGACATTTCCATACCGCTTATTTGCTAGACGACGGAAACACACTTACTAATGTTACCTGAGAACTTATCACTGCAATAAATATATACAAGTCGCTCTATTATCACGTGATGTATTATCTCAAATATTTTTTATTATTTTCTTTACATCAGTATTGTTAATTCGAAATGTAAATGAACATGTTGCTAAACACAACGTTGTGTTACAATCTTTAAGCTAAAACTTCCAAGTTAACCGTATAATATGTTAAAAGTTATTTGACGCATGCGTACACTTTAATAGATAACAGTGATGTTTCCAAAGTATTTTGTTTATGTATTTGTAAGTTCTGAATAATAATAAATGCAATGAGTGGAACAAATTATTACGTTTAAATACAAATTCCGAAACCTTAGATGCCTAAAGATGATAAAAAATTCAGAATCAACCGAGTTTCAAACGTGATTAATACCAGAGTTTGAGCTGAAATTTCAATTAAATATTTATGTCGTACAGAAAATCAAAAAGACTTTTCATGTTGCTTGACACATGAGGAATGTTGCTGTGTATGAAAATTGAAAGTTTTATCTATAAACATTGAAGAAACAGGCTAATTTGTATCAATAAGTTGCGTGTCAGTTTCTTTGAAATTAAAAAGGACGTGTTGCAGCATGTTTTAAAAAAGAACCAACTGTTAGTCAAATAAATGGAGCGAGAAATGTCGTAAGACTATATGAAATACAATATTATCACAGATTTATCCTCGATTAAGACTTAATTGTATTATGGATTAAGATACCCAATTTAATTTATGAAGCTAGAATATCGTTAATAGTAAATATTACACAAGTAGGAAAACTATATTTATGTTGAATTTATACGAATATAGTCATGATCCCCTAGGAAATTACTTAAACGTGATTCCATATCTGTAATACAGAAGTTTGATTACCAAACTACACAAACATTTTTGAATTTCTCCGGTAGTGTTTTAGTAAAACGGTAGAAGTATATTTTTGTTATTAGTTTTTGTAATTGTATCTGATCTATATAAATTTTGACACGTAAACGTAACTGAAAGCTAAACAAAAGCAATCAAGAAACTTGAATACATTGAGAAAATGTAAGAAGTAAATTCTTATGAATTCTGATCTCTCGGTATCTCTTTTACGATTTGATTGTAATGGTGTTACTGGAATGGCCAAACTATGAGTTAGAGCTAAGGATGTCTGTCAATGATCGTTGTTATTAATGAAAAGAATATAATGGTTGAATCAATGGTCTTTGTTATGACTAATCATATTATTTCTTGATTATGATCTCATTAAAACTTTATTCTCTGACTTACATCGTAAGTGCACGCATGACTTTAATTCAGATTCGTTGTGTAATATTCTTTAAGGAGAATATTGTTTTACAGTTAACAGCAGTGATACAACGTTAACTAGAAAACTGCTTAAAATGAAAGTAATCTGTAATTACAATTGCAATTTCAAATGCCAAAAGGACTTGACGAGGTATTTTGGTCATTAAAATATTTACGAATATTTATTTAATATTATCGGTAGCTATTTTGATGATAATATTAGTATATAGCTTGTTGATATTCCTTTTTCTTTTATACATACAATATAAAAGGCGTTTTGATATCAATAATGTGTTACACATGATTTTGGAAAATGTCCGTACAGTTCTACTTCAAAAGTATAGTAAATACCCAAGTAGATAAATATCTTATGGGTTAAATAAGGTTAGTTATAGTTATAATGGTGCAAATTATTATGCTTCTAGGTTCAACTGTTATTTCAAAGTATATCTTTGAATAGATGGTTTTACAAAGGTATGGTTATATGTTTCAATATGAACGGGTAACGTTTCGTCTTTTGGTTTGTGGTCTTTGCATGATAATAAAACTTTTATTCATTGTGATCAAATACTTGAAAAATACGCAACTACAGAAGAGCAATGGGAATTAAGGTCTACTCTTCAAATTGTATTTGTATTACTGAAGCGCCTAGAGCAGAAGAAACTTTTTCGAGCCCAGATAAAAAACAAAAAAAAAACAAGCATGCGGGAAACCTTATTTTCAAGAAGTTCCCAGGAGCCTATGATCCCGTAAATTGCCGTTGATCAAGTGTTCTGTCGAAGCATTTTTGGGAGTATCAGTAGATACATTTTTGCTTTTGCTTCCAATATCTAGTGTTTCGCCACGGTGGTGACGACAATGATGGGCCGAGACCTTTGGGAAATTTTAATTGATAGCCACTAAAGTCACGACCCGAGTTCTGAATAGCACTTAAAGCAAAGGCATTGTTCCAGAAACATCCCTAACTGAGCATCCAGAACATTCCTAGCTATGTCTAACAAAATTGAAGCAATTTGAGAAATTGATTACCTTTTTAATTGGGTTGGTAATGCCAATCAATACGGTTTCGACGCCTCTAATCCAGTCTAGCAAAGACCTTTTTAACATCATCTCAAGCATCTTTGTACACTTTGTAGTACATCAGATTAAATTTCCGTACACCGACACCATGATCGAGATTATAAGTTCTCTTTTGTTATAGCTCCGCTATCAAGGGACCTAATACTGTATCAGAAAATTTGCTCCTCCCCGTAAGAACTACCATTTTAGGATAGTGTACAATCAGTTTATATTCCTCAGACATGTCTAGGAGCCAAGATAACTTTAGAATTGTGCACTTTTATATCTTGGACATATTATCAATCCAGATGTATATTTGTATACTCACTGTAGTTAATAAAATGAAAGCAAAACTGTACAGACAATTTGAATGCAACCGACTCTTTAATTTTACTTACAGAGTGTGACGTGGAAGACACAATTTATGTTTAGAAATAGAGTAACAAATTGCTATAGACTTTGTATTCATTAGGCATGTATATTATCCAAGGACTGCCATTAATAAAATTTTATCAATATTTTAGTAGTTATGAGGTATTAAAATCGCAATAAACATACCTAATTTTTCTGTTGTGCGTGAACGTTTACTGCTTTCGGTAACCCCTGAAATGTAAAGAGTTTTTAGAACTTTACTAAGTTTGAAAAAATATTTTACTCACATAGATTTTGCCTGTCGTCTACATTATAAGGGCATTATCTGTCATAAAAAAAATACTCTGCATTTTTAATGTCTCAAACAAGCATTAATTTCTATAAGCACTGGGAAATGTGACGATGTCATAAAGAAAACAGATAAACTTTCTTACTAAATATTTAATATGACAAAGTGAAATACCTGCCAATTCCCAATATTAGTGTTTCAGTCTGATTCATTTTTTTAAAATAAAAAGGTTTTATGATAATTAGGGATGATGTGAGATAAAGAAAATCGAATTTACGAGAATTTATTGTCGATTTTATTACATACGACTTTTTATAGGGATTTCATTTGAGCCACGCTTGTATACAAAAACTTTGTATGAAAGAAGAAATCATTAACAGTTTTTGTATCAGATTTCAGATCAAAATTGCTGCCGCAATATGTCGTCTGGCGGTGTAATGCGAACACCATGTTTCCAGGCGTAAAGTCCCTGAAGCTTCAAAAGCAATTAAAGGCCCTACGTTTTGAACTCTTTACTAAAAAGAGGATGTTAGACATTGTCACTGGATTTGGTTTACCGCTTTGTTGAAATGTTTTGTTAGCAATATTAGCAGTAAATTAATCTCCCATCCATTTTTTCAGAGTTAACCGTAAATATTACTCCAGGAACATTCGTAATTGAATATACATTTTAAAATGAGAATGCCAATCAGACTTATAAAATGGGAATATATCACGTTGATTTTAGATACTGCCGACTTGGCAAGATGCGAAAATATTAAGAAATGTCTGGGAATAATATTTACTTTATCAGGTTGTGACAGGTTCTGGGAATAATATTCAATTGCGTACAAATATTTATTACTTATTTTATTCCATTAAGACTAAAGTGTTCTTCCTTTTTTCACTTTCCACATTTATTAGCAGTTTAAATATTTTAAGCAGAGTTATGCTATACTAAAAAAAATGGAATAAATATGGTCCATTAAACTGCTGTTTGAAAGTGGGTAAGTAAATGAGTAAGCGTTTCATTTTGAGGGCTCCGTGCCAAATGAGAGTAAGAAACAATTTGAACGAAATTGAGCTTTTAATGTATGCATGATACCATTTGTGTCCTGCATCTACTGGCTATTGGCTCGTAAATGTTAGAAATGGTCTAATAGTGATAAATGAAAGAAAGTCCCTTTGAGATTTGGTACGGGACACAGCAATGATCATGAAAACATCAAAATCTCAGTTTAGTCTAAATTGTCACTTACTTCTTTTTGGCACGGAGCCCTGAATATACTGGTAAAAGAAACGTGAACAATTATTATACTTTTTATATATTCGTTGAATACGTGGACTAGGATTATACAGGGTGAACCCGAAAGATGTGGAAAAACTTCCAGAGGTGATTTCTGAGATCAAAACAAGAAAAATAAGTCCTCTGGCAAATTTTCGAATCCCCCTTCGTGTAAAAGATTACAGGGTTGCCAACTTGTAATCCAAAATCTATTATTGACAATTGTAATTGAAAAGAAAGATGTGGAAAAACTTCGGGAGGTAGTTCTTGATACAAAACAAGAGGAAAGCTCCTAGGAAATCAAGCAAGAAGGTTGCATCATTACGGATGTAGAGCTCGCCGAATGTGAGGTAAAGTAAAGATCAGAGCTGTGTAGGTTGGATACCAACAGCAGCAGAGGTGGCGGTCCAAGGCAACGTGACACTGCGCGGACTCAGGCTAGAACATTCGACAGGGTACGTCAGTCATTGATTCGACGTGTGAACACTTGAATTGAAAGCCATGGGGGCATTTAGAACATTTACTGTGATTAAACTAGATGTATGTAAAATATTGCTGTGTTATACGTATCTTTGCTACAAAATTAATCTTAATTAGATCGAAGCTATAGTTACAGTCTATAGATGATCATTCGTGCTCCGCTTGTCTCGCATGACTTCGCCCATCACCAGAGTTTTCGCTGTCCCTGTCTTTTCAGTCATTCCCTTTGTGAGCATTTGTCGCAGTTGTTCACATTACTTGTTAGTTGCGAAACTTGCGTCCGAGGGACGTATCGTCGCGGTCATGCGACAGAATCCTCAACTACCAGGCTGCTCTTAATTATTGAGACACCTCTGACTGCGAAACTATGTATAGTACAGTTTGTCATGATGCTCGTATGTACAGGTTTCCTGTCTGGATGTCTGGAATCACTTTCCGCAATTTATCCATATATTTCTAATAAGTTACAAATGTCAACAGTCGATTTTGGACTCTAAGTTGGTAACCCTGTATCTCCTACAAGAAGCGGGATTCGAAAATTTGCCACAGGACTTTTTTTCTCGTTTTGATCTCAGGAATCACCTCCCGAAGTTTTTCCACATATTTCGGGTTCACCCTGTATATTATACAGATCAAAATGTACATATTAGTATGGGGAATAGGAAATTGTTGTTTTTTCCAGTGCAGCTGTTCTTCACCACGGACCTGCGAGGGTCCGCGACAACTGGAAAGAAAGTTGTCATATTTTAGAGTTAACACACTAGTAGATAATGAACAAAATAAAAAAATAATAAATATGTTTCTGTATCCCTGCTGTACATTGATATACTTACAAGGAGACCGTCAAATATCAATACCTACTTTGAAATTTTGCTGCAAGAATTTACCTTGTATATAAGGTTGTATGTAAAAAGTTAGCTACCCGTTTCAAATTCATGGTCCATAGATCGAGGTTAATTTTACATTCATCGAACTGTACAAAAGATGCATGTTTGTATAGTTTAATCAACATAGCTTTTAGATCGTGCTGTGATATGAAACTCTCTCTTGTTTCATTCCTAGATGAAATGTAAAGTAAGGAAATCATACTGTCAGTGAATTAGTACCATTGTTGCATACATAAAGCTATATCTATTCAGTAGAAAATGAAGCACACCTTAAATAAATTCGTGAAAATTATAATATTTATGAAGAAAAAAGCAACGAATTAAAGGCTTTTGTACAACTATACAAAATATCATCAGCAGACAAAACCAAGATTTACTCTTGGCTAACAGGAGGCAAAGTGTGGTCTCGTTTCTTGATATTGAGGGCAAGATAAAACTATTTCCTCGGAGAAGAGATTTAATTTAACTGATAGTTCAAGGGATTATCCTAATTAGAAAAATTAGTATATCTTCCAGATATCTTCACTTACTTAAATACACTTAAATCTTCAAGAAGAAAAGGTTTTCGTTTTTGCAGTTTAAGAAAAGATCAAAGCAATTCTCAAAAAGTTGGAATTCTGACATCACAATCTATCGAACCGAAACTACGAGTCATTCCATGAGTCCGCGGATACAAAATTATTTAATGGGTCAGTGGTAAAGAAAAGGTTAGGTGCTGCATTAAGGTATTACCTGTTGTTCTTTACGTATAGGAGGGGTAGGTTCAGATTTCATTTCTGGCTGGTAGTGTACAATATATGTGAACTCATTAAAATTATATGAAATGCAAAAGACAAAATTGGTTTAGTTAGTAACAATAATTAACATTGCTCTGCCTTAACACTGATATCACATACCATTTCTTGAGACATTACAAATGATAATACATTTTATTTTCAAATTAAGATAGACCCCTGGTCATTAAATCCCTATACTCTTCATCTGTAATGGAAATATTGAAATACGATTTTTGAAGAACTCGCATTATTTTAACACTAAAAAATTAGATATTTGCCGACGTTGTCTTGGTTATTTGTTTTCTTCACTTATTTCTGCCTTACTGTTTCTTTCTCAATTTTAAAATATTGGCATAAATATTAACGATGTTTTAATCGCTAATTAGTAAATAGAAACCGAAAATATGAACTATCAAAATTGATGAAAAAAATATAACCAAGGTGGGGGGTTCTTTCATGGAAATTATCCTAAGGTATGTTTCATGTCTTACTTTGTATGTCATATTTATGTAAAACTGGTGGATATGAATCACAATTTGACAATTTGCCATCAATCCAAAATCGAATAAAACGTTTGCGTGATGCACATAAAAATATATGACCAAACGTACTATCATGTCAATGCTCCTTCAGTAACCTTTACTAGTAAATAAAATAAACTATTTTTAATGGTATCTTATTGTCAAATGTAGACTGATTTGTTATTTGTTGCGAATTTACGTTCCAAATTAATAGTTTCTAAACTTTGTTCAAGGGAATAAATTTTCTGTGAAGATATGCAAGTTTTAAATTGGCTTGTCTAGTTATATCCTGATATGGTAGTAAAAAGAAGTCCAGGTCACTCAATCATTGTATTTGCTCCCTCCGGAGGAGTATACGGGAAAGACGTTATTCCTCCTCTTTGCAACGTATTCAAATCATATATGCATGTGTAATCAATAATAGTAATTAAAGTAAAAATTTAAACATACTTTTCAAGAGTTCTACTTACCAAGAACTTCTTTCTCAAATCTTCTCAATATCCTATCAATATCCTTATTTGACAATGTTTTGGGATCTGAAATGTAAGTAACAGTAAAAATAATGCAACAAAAAGGGAGAGTAAGTTACAATATATTTTATACTCATCTCGAATGAAGGAACTATTTTGGAGTTTATGGAAACCAATCTTATTGACTTGGCTACATTCTTTAAGCAACCACAGTTTTCAGGTAAACAAGTACTTAAAATAATATTTATTTCCACAAATTAAACAGTATTCACGAGATTCAGTAGTAAAATATAGTAACAGGAGGAAGGCTTTGTTAAAAAAGAAATTTCAACAAGGTTGAGCATGAATCATATTAATCAGTATCACTTAATTCCTCCCATCATTAAAGTCTATAATAGTAGTTAAGATTTCATATTTGAATTACTGTTGAAAGGGTGACTCTGATTCATTTGGGAACCATCATTAAGAAAAGATTATAATTATATACGAAGGCATTATAAATATATACGACATATATGTTACTCACTCGAACATGGTTACATTTCCTCGATGTAGTCCCCGCTTGACTGGTGAATAAGTTTGCAAATATCTGGAATATTTCGGAAACTGTTTAGAGGTTCCGTTTGCGAGAGGGTTTCGAGAGAGAATCCTAGAAGAACACGAAAAAGTTGTCCGCGAAATGTTTCTTCCATTTGTGGGAACAAATCAAAATCGCAATCAAGATCCAGGGAATGTGAAGGTTACTTCAGTACCTCGCAATCCGATCGTCGAAAAGATACTGCATGGACGTTGTCGTTAAGCAATCTAGTAATCTTGACTGCAGAAGATGTGGTCGTTTTCGACGCGATGCTAGCCGAAAATTATGGCTCAGGTACGAGGCATAGTACACAGCATTTACAGTAACCCTTGGGGCATGTGATGTGAGAGGATAATGCCTTCATGGTCGTAGGACGTTATCACCATGACCTTTACGCTTGCTGGCTCATCTTTGACCATTTTCGGTTGTGGAGACGCCGTGTATCGTCATTTACTGGCGATTCAATTCCGGTTCATAGGATCTTCTTCATATTTCGTCACTCCCAGTAATGCTGTGCAGAAAATCAACACCTCTCTGCGCATTACGTTCAAGGTGTAAGTGAAACACATTCCCATCGGTGTTACTTTTACACCGCAGTCAGGACATGCGGTACCCATCAGGCTGTAATCTTACGCATGCCGAGATTGTGTGTTTGCATGTAGTACACTGAAGCAGACGAAATATTAAACTTCATTAGCCAGTTTACTACACGTGCAATGCCGATCATGTTCGAACAATGTTTGCAGTGCTTTCACATGGTGTTGATCTGTAGCTGTTCAGATAAGTCTCCTACTATGTTCTTTGTCTGCTGAATGGCGCCCCACCTCGATTGCCGCTGTCCATCTCGCCAAATGTCAAAGAAGGCAGAGCTCTGTCAGCATACGCTTCACGTAATCCTTTGTGGATCTGACTTGAGTTTCGACCTTGTTCCGCCTGAAACTTGATGAACGCACACTATTATTCTGCACGGGTAAACATTGTCAAAGGTGGTATGTCACACCCACTTCACTTTAGAAGCATCCTCTGACGACATACACGTCCACACGATCACTACAATGCCTAGGAACACACTAAGTTTATATCTCAACAACAGAATCACATCAGTGTTGCCACTTCAATGTAAATAACTTCTGGATGCATATATTTAAAGAAATATAGAAATTACTTGATGAATAATCAGTCTCAAACCAAAATAAAATGCTGCATATTTTATTTAATTGCCATTAATCTTTAGTTAGGGTATATTACATTTATATTTATATTACATATGTTAATATAAATTAAAGACATTGACGTTCTATGATGTAGCTTGGTTACAAAAATTAATTCAAGTTTTATAACGAAAATCATTTACCTTCGAAACCAGCGCGGGCTTGGACACCTGTAGCTCCATCACCTTTAAGCATTGCTACGAATTCTGGAAAGTCCTTAAAAAGAATGAGTTTCTCAGGCGGTATGTACTTTTTAACTAGTTTGAACTTTTCGCGTGGTGTAAGTCCTAAAAAAAATATTAAATACAACGTTAGGAAATATAGCATTAGAAAAGATTAGACATTTTATAAACAAATAATAAATATTACGATTTTTATAAACAAAGATATCATGTTATTACCCGTTGGAAAATATTTACTTATGTTTATAGCATTGGGATAGTAATCAATCAGAAAATAATTTGATCAGAAATATCTTTCGAGCTTTCATTGAGTGATAATTTGAGTCCTTATAACCTGATAACTTGAAAATGTATGTCCTTATTTCTAGGAACTGTAACTCTTTTACAAACATTTTCATTAAAATACAACATGGCTGTTTTTTAATATTATTAACAAGTTACTAACTTTCTTAGTACACCAATAGTAAGTGCGTACAGAAGGAAAAGGTAACATAAAAACGGTTTTGATTTTCCTGAAATCAAGTTTCTGTTCTTACCTGAACTCGTCAATCGTAGATATCCACAATAAAAGTTTGAATTTAGAAACGATAATGATCCTGAAGTCTTAACTTATGATTAAATGCTAAACATATTAGAGAAATAAAAGCAACTGGATTTGAAAATGCATGTTAGGAGAAATCATTTTGCGCTTTTATTTTTCTTTCTTTCAATTTACCCAAAAGTTTTATTACATAAATTTAAATATATTTTAAATAAAATATTCATGTCCGTGAAATGGGATCTTATCAGAATTTTGAAGAATGCTGTTTCCTTTATATTGTTTAATTGTTAATGTTTTAATATTTTTAAATGTAACTAAAGGATTGCTATCTAGGTTATTAGAGTAGAATGCAAATTGTAATTTCCCATCTATTTTAGGACTTTTGACAATTTGATAATATTGTTAATATATGTATTTACAAAAGATATTCAAATTTTCAGGATGTAAGAAATCCTACAATTTATATGTATATTAAAACAATCGTTACAATTAAATAACATATTTTTTAGAATTGGAAGCATGTAGCAATTTATTTAAGGACACAATACAATCTAAATACTCAAATAATTGCCATTTGAGCTCTGGATGATAATGTCTAGGAAAATATAAGTCAAAATATTCTGGACAACCTTGCTCAATTAAATTAACTCCATACTGAAGATAAATATGCTTCAAGGATTATATACGTTAATGACATATTAATAATTAAAGTACCGCACTGAGAATAATTTTATACTGATTTCGTTCTAGAAGAGTTATATACTAACATTCTGGAAATTTCAACTCATTTGATAAGATAAAACGACTTTTATGGGCGGAAATTTCAATTCATGGTCTGTACTTAGGATATTTACTCAGTCATATGTACGATCTATTTATATTTGTGTTCTGAAATTATCTTAGTAAGTTATAAGAATATTATTATATGTCAATTGATAGGATATAGCTTCATATCGTAGAAAATCTTGACACCTGAAACATCTATACAGTTCGTCTAGGATACATACAAATTTCTTTTGTTCTTCATAAATATTTCATGATTTGTATCTACTTTAAAGCAGATAAATAACATTTTTTACCGAAACTGAGGCTGACATTTTATATCACATGTAATATGTAAGGCCAACATCAAAGATATTTACTAAATATGACAAAAAATTGAAAAATATGTTTAACTAGAATGGCCAAAAAATGGATCCAAATACAGTTTAACACTTGCTGATATTTCTTAATTCAATCAGAAACAGTACGCACGAAGTGTTCGAAATATATATTTCAATTAGTGGTCAAGTTACCTAGGTGCGCAGTAACGTAACACTAATGTAAAAGAAAAATAAGGTAGCGAATAATCCAATTCCTTCAGGAGATAATGTAGAATATTGACAAAATCGAAAAGTCAGTATTCAGTTTGAGTTTAATTATCTTCGTATATTAAGTTGCAAGTATTTCCAATATAAATACTTTCAAACTTCTACTTTTCAAAGTTGTTTCTTTAATTTGTGATATTTCGTCTATGACGTTTCAATATTATTATCAAAAATATCCCATAGCCTAATTAGTGTTTGGTCAACTCGCTAGTCACACAATTTCTGTCCTTACACAATCACTTAATATATATCGTAGTTATGATTAAACTTTTGTTGTTTGCCTGTTCCAGATGGAAATCGCTCGAAAGGACGGACATGAAAATTTATGTGAATAAGGTTAAAATATATGGAAAGTATATACCGCGTAGGAAATTCCAGTTAAACAGTTTGAATGTGTTTTGACAGTTTATCGAAATTTTATAAACATTTTATTGATTTATTGTTCAACTTTCACATGCAGTGTCGTATGTTTGCATACCTTAGATTCCTGCGGTTACAAAATATGCCCGAAATGTTGCCCATCCTTATTCAGGCTAGGTTGCAAGCGTAAAATACCGTCCTGCACTGCTGCATCAACATCCCGATTGACATCCTAGATACTTGTCTTTCCATGGATCTGTTTAGAGTGGCATGCAATTGAATGTTTCCCTAATAAATCCTGTATTTCAGTTATCCTACAATTCGAGACCTGATGGATTTTATCGGGTCGGATGAGCATTTGGTAACGATGTACGATGGTCACTACGATATGCTTGCCAACATATTATCACATTTGTATAAAAGAAATACAGTTAAAATATTTAGAAGACTGGGGTTACAACTAACATAGATTGTCAAGTTAAAGAGTACCTCAGCAACACATGTAATACAAATCGAATCGCTTCCCTATCGTTTGCAAGTGACTATACCCCGATCCTTGGATTGTTTGGTTGTGGGGATATTTGAAGGACAGGATTTGACAAGAAACATTGGATTACGTGCCATTCTGAAGAGAAGCATAGAAATATTCTTGTCTAGTTTACTATAAGACTATTTGAAATGCTTCGTGCAGCAAGTTGTTGTACGTTCCTAAACTGCCCGTCCACAGATGGGTGACAGTTCGAGTACATCTTCTTGCTTGAAGCAAGTTAGGCAAGTCGAAAATCTTACCTTTGAGGATGACGATTAATTTACTCTTAATGTCTTCATATTTTTTCTTAGCTACTACATGCCAGTACTGAATTCGTATTTCTGTAAATTTTGTAGTAGTACCATAAACTCGGTACCATTTAGCGAGGCAAGTATTAAAAATAATTTTGTTCGTATCATGCTGAGAATGACATATTGAAGAGGTAGCGGTATTCTAGATGAACTCACGTTTTTAGCACGTCAGTAGTCGTAAAAATTCATATAGATATATTAAAAAAGCTAAATTTGTTTTTGAAAAGTAACGAGAATTACCATTGTATCAAGTTCTTTGATAAATTTATTACGTATGCCACTATCAAAGTCCTTTGGTGCGTTAATAAATAAATTAATAAAGAATAATAAGTTAAACAAAATTAGACTCAGCTGCCCTGGTTTTATAGTTATTTGACCTCGAATAAGTAATGGGGAAATGAGGATTCTTCAGCCATGCCGGTAGTTCCACCTAAAATTTGCAGTTAATTTTCTGCGCCCGACCGTGCAAATACTGACACGATACTTTCAAAAGGCATTTGCAATTATCATCCTTATCGATGATCTCTGAGAGTGTTTCCAGAAGGAATCTTGCATTTGATGGATGTAGGTGATACCCACTATTTGAGCACTTAATGATTAACTAATGAAGATCAGAGTATAGGAATAAAGCATTGGGTAACTGTCCATAGTCTATACGTTATTTGTGCGTTATCTATGAAACTAAATTTATTCATTACCTGATGCATTATACTCCTTCAGCAGTGTTTCAATTTCTGAAAACGCAAGGTGCCTTGTGATTCTAATTTCCTCATCTGCAAAAGAATAAATTAAATAAACACTAAATAAATGGTCGCTGGTTAAAAATTATCTTGTTTATTTTGCATTCTATCTTAATGTTAATTACATACCTTGCACAAAGTGTTTACGAAATAAGAAGCAATATTTGAAGAATGAATTCCACATAGTACAGAATGAAAATTCAATATCATTATCTCTGTTACAAACGTGAAAGTTCCATAGCCAGGGGTGCCAAAAGTGTGAACCACATAATCATTAATAACCATATACACAGTCAATAACGTAACGCAAGTCTATTTAGGAAATACAATTGGATCATGTATCCCAAGAATGGATTTGAGCAACGTTTGTTTTTAAAAAATACAGGATATTTAAATGTGTACAAAAAAAAATGTTTCTTTTATGGTAGACAACCTTCCAGAGACACTTGCCGCGTTGAAAACATTGCTTACAAACATGATTTAGATAAAACGTTTAATGTAACTTTCTAAACAGACAACGTTTTTTGCATTACGTATGGAATTATATCGTCGTGTCTGACAACACGGCTCTTATTTTCATCTTCCAAAGTTTTGAAGCTCCGCATTTCGCTCGCAAAATATTCATACGTTTAAGAAAGGGGATTTCATACACAAAATATTTGCATGCAGTTTTAAAACGCTCATAGCCAATTTCATTTATTTTGTATTAGAAGGCAAAAACTATGCATTTTATATATATCAGGATTTTCTACATGTGAAAGCACGTATTTGCATCCAGAGATTATTGAAACAGTTCTGTACATCCTTGATATTTGTGTAGATCAGTTATCATAGCGCTATTAATAAGCTGGTTCAAATTTAAGTTATGGAGGAGTAAATATTTTTTTTACTTTAAACTTTCATTTTGAATTTACGTAGATAAATGTTTTTCAAACGGTTAATTTTAATTTTCCAACTTATAGATTTAACATAAATAAGCAAATGTTTCTCTGAATAAATAGAAAAAAATATATATATCCGTACAATTTCACGTACTAATTAGTTTCAATTATTCTGCATTTAATATTATCAATATATAGCTCTTTACGTTTGAACTTGCATGAATATTGCAGTGAGAGGGTAATTGTTTATTAATCTGTGTACTATATGAATTGAAAGCGATTCTGTTTTCAAAAGTAATGTTTTGCATATTAAATAATTTCTCTGTTATATATAAATATATTTATGTATATTAAAACATCGTCATAAATTGAACTTATTAACATAACACGAAACTTACCAATAGTGTATCTAAATTCAGATGTACTCTCTTCCGTTTCATACTCCACTGCTATTAAATTAAAAAGAATGAAGTATATTTAGATATTTATTTAATTTTACTTGAATACATAATAAGAAAAATGCAAGAGTTAACGTTTATAAAAATGGTTCAAATGCAAGTGTCACAGGTGGATTGAAACAAAAATAATGGTAAGTATTTCAGAAATATTTTTCCCGTTTTATGATGAACATTCTCTCTATCTTTTTAATTCATTCACAGTGTGAAATAAACTTTGTTTTTAACAATTATTTTGAAGAACTCGTACACAAGAAATGTGTATTGATTTATAGAATGTTATCAATCATTGCCTAAGCCAAAGATGCTAAAAGATATGGAATAATTTCAATTCAATTGAGTAGTCTTATTACAACAAGTAATATTAATTTTGTGGTAAACCTATAGAAGACCAGACCAGAAATAATTTAAATATTCACCAAATCAAACCTAACAAATACAATTTTATTGAATAGCATTAATGTTTCATCCATAACACTGGATTTTGTTTAATTCGTTTTATAAATTTACATTAATGCATTTGATTGTATTACTTGATAGTCAAATAATTGGAACACGGTCAAAACTTCCACTTGTTCTCATTGTGAAGATATAATTCTAATAAAATTATTATAGTGTTTAACTTACCAGAACCAATAGAAGAGCATTAAGCTGTGAGTTTGAAATAAGGTTATCTAATTTCATATTTGAGTTAAGTGTCAAAATTTATCCAAATATATTTGTAGTAATCTTCGTTTTAAAATGCTGAACTACTTTCCTTAGAATCCTAAACAGACAGCGGAAGAAGAGACTCATTTTATACCAGCTTATGCTCCAAGCGTATATTCATGTTCAATATCGTTGAATCTCTTTCTTTAGTTTATGCTTTAATTTGTGCATCGTTATCCTTAATCCATTTCAGTTCCAGCTTTAGCTAACTATATTATCTCTGCTAAGCCAATATGCATTGTTTTCTCAAATGTATATCTCACGAATTTGTTTCGAAGGAAACAATCATAACATCAAGTAGAAATCGAACTATATCATTTTAATAGTCCGTCATCTAAGTCGTGTTTGTTTTTAAAATTGAAGAAATGAAGCGCAATATGAAACGTCAGATTTTTAGAAATTAATGATTTGTGGATTATGATAATAGGAAGAAAAAATCAATTTATTTCATGTAACCAATTTATCGCCTGCTATATACAAGTGCCGGACATGCAGTTGTGAAAAGTGATTATGTTCTGCGCATTTTGTTATTATCTTAACTGTAGAGTTGTCGCTAAGACATAATAAGGGTACAGTTTCCATTGTGTTTTAATTTATCAGAAGTGGTTTGTTATCGTATACCAAGAAAATATCTTAATACTGTTAACAGAAACTATACGACATTCCAACGATCATTTTTGAATCGCTTCGTATACTGAGCACAAAACATTGAAAAATTGACTGCTGACTATAAAGTTCTTTGACGGTAGAATTGATAATATAGTGGACTTTACGCTATCAAATTCTTTTTTCATCTCTTTCTATAATGATTTAATACGAATCTTTCCTTCTCACGAGCGTTAAATGTCAGCTTCTGTATCGCGCATGAAACTAAAAGGAAAGATTTCATGATTTCTAAATAGCCTGATAATAGGCATTTAAAGAACGAATTTACAGCTGCGAGCTGAAATGACAGGAAACAATCTCATCTCACTATGTTTAAGATGATATTCAATTACAGTGAATCAAGCGTTACTTTTCACTTGAAAGAAAAATTACCTTCAGTAGTTGTTGGCTCGACTTCAGTTGTCTCAGGTTCTTCGGTAGTTGTTGTGGAAGACGTCGTACTTGGTGTTGTAGTAGATGGTGTAGTTGATGCTTCGGTTACTGGAGGTTGTGTAATTGGTTTTTCTGTTGTAGGTGGAGGACCTCTAGATCTTTCAACTACTGGAGGTTGGGTAGTTAATTCTTCAGTTACTGGAGAAGGTGATGTCTCTGTAATCAGTCAAGAAAATTTGCATAATTTTATCATTATAATCATATTAGTAGTAAATATCATAATCGCTAATAACAGAAAACAAAAGATAAGTATATTTGTAATTAATATAATTGTTTATTTCGGAAGGCGTAAAACTAAGTCAAAAAATTATCAAAACTAGCTGGACAAGCTTTATTTTTTATCCACACTTTAATACACTTTTCTATATTGTAAGGACTCACGACTTGAAATGATTTTATCAGTAAATCCGGTTCTCTCATATCTTAAACATACGCGAGATTTCACTTTTTCCGAAGCTAAAAGCTGTGTATTTTATGTCATATTCATTTTATAAAGACAAACGCAAAATTTTTGTCGTTAACTATGGAATTTTAGATAAAAAATATTAATATGATTATGTATATATATGTTGGAAACAAGTACAACGTATTGGAATATTGATTAATCAAAATCAGTAAATAGAGGTTGTTTTCTGTCTTACCTTTGTAGTGAATTGTATGGCTAAAATGTAGGAATAAAATCACAATTGGCTATCGAAAAATAATTAGAGCGTTCCAGAAAGTTCTAGATTTTTTTTGGAAAGGAAAATATGAGAACAATCTATAATATCTTTGAAAGCTCGTTAAAATTCAATTACGTTTTTGTTCAGTTTAGGAAATATATTCGAATCTTAGGAATTATTATGAATTGTGTTTTTTTAAATTATAGTTTCATAGAGAAACAGAATGAATAATTTGTCGTGTGTCATCAAATGTAAAGAAGGAATATTTGTTTTATAATAAATAGACGCAACTAATAAAACAATATTTAAGGAACATAAGTTAATGTATGCATAATGTATGCTTAAATGAAAGATGTATTGACTGATATTATAGACATAGAAGAATTTGCAGTGGCTGAATGGACAAATCTGTATTGTAAAATCTCTGTAGTTCCCAAAAATAGGATTGATTTCATTTCATTTTTGCGTAATACGTGTTAATATAATAGAAACACAAGGTAGGTGCTTAAATTTCAAAATGCAAATTAATACATTTGAAAATTACAGTTTGCTTTGAGAATTACATTATTTAGGTCTGGTACTCTCTTCTAGTCAAGATAAAACGGATAGAAAAATCGGGGTTTCATATTTCCTTACAAACGAGAAAATAAGTAACGATTCATTAATATTAAAGACAGTGAGAAGCCATGGAACCTACGTAATTTTAAGAAATACTTTTGAATTATTTAAGAAGCTGTGAAACAACGCTTAAATTTGCTGATCTTTAATACGAGGAATGGAAAGTTGGTGCGTTTAGCTACTAGGAATCATACACGACAAGTATTATAAATAATATATATGCGAAATTAAAAAAAAATATTGAGATGTCCAGAATAGAAAAAATATAATAAAATCTAAAATTAATTTTGCAAAACTAAATGATATTAAAACTATTGAAATGCATATCTAATGCATAATTTCTGCTTCTGGTCGTTTGTGGATTTAGGTTTTCGTTTCTTAAATAGAAGTTCTCTGATTTTGTTAAATAATTGTTAATTGCAGACACTCAACGTGCTGAGATATATGTTATGCAACTATACGAAAACACTCTTCAGTCTCAGCAGAAGGGAATTATGAAAAGAGCATACAAAGTCTGCACGAGTGTAGTAAAATGAATTGAGAAAATAATTCTGATGCTAGTTTTGAAATATTCTTGAGATTGTGGATAGAAAACTGTGTGAGAGATTCATTAAAGCATCTTCTTCTGTGATTCGCTGAACGTGTTATGTTTATAAATAGTCTTAGTCTTCTTCTCTGATTGGTTGCCATAGTTTATATTATTTCATAGTCGAGAGCCATTATTATTATAATGGCGGAGAGTCGCTATTTCTTCTTGAGATTTCTTCCTTCGTCCTCCCTAGGAAAATTTCTGGACACGGCTTCAGATAGACTTAGTTATGAATTCAGTTTAATATCTACTCTACTATAGAACAACATAAATAAGGGGAAGCTAATTATAGTTATTGTTTCTTTTATAACCATAAAGAGCTATGTTATATACAATTACAGAGTCAGATGCTCCAGAAAACCACAAGAATGCATTTTCTAATCCGTTATTGAAGGATATTTTCCCAACTGTTTACAGATGCTATTTCTCAATTTTCTATATACATTTTCCTTTTAAATGCATCGATGATAATTATTTTCAAGATATGGTCGATGATTGTTTTCGAATCATTAACCATCATTATGTCACGTGGTTTATACTCCAAAGATGGCGTAATTAACAGATTATTACATTTATTTAGAATTTTATATTTTAAAATATTTAATCATTACTTAAAAATTCAGAGAATCACTACACTTAAAACTCTGTTACATGAATTAAACAAAAGCTTAACAATATTCCTACTGTACTGCAAACCAGTCAATCTTTACTTATGATTGTTGCTAAAAGATACAGAAAAGTGTATATAGAATCCAGTTTTGATGGTAGATGATTAAAGACTATTTTCGTTGATATATCGTAGTAACTAGAATTATCAATCATGAACATAAGAGTTAATTGCTTTTAACATAAGTATACTTCCATGCCTCAATGTAATTTGAGCTGAAGACATCTTGGATGCTAGTGTCAAATATCACTGTTTCAGACATTGGTAATACTATTCTCAGATTTATAAAATTTTCTTGTATATATTATGATGAGCATGTACATTTCAACACATCGTGCGAATTCTATATTTCTAGCAGAGATGTATATATTTATGCTTGTTAATATCATTTTATGATCTTCCAAAGGGAAACATCTACTAAATTTATTTGGTTGCTAATATAAACTATTCAATTATATAAACAACAACCAACAAAGTATAATGAGCAACTTTGAAGTTTTCTTTTTATATATACAAATATAAAAATGAGCAGAAGCAAAGCTCAAGTTTAATGTAAGTTATTTTTAAGAATAACTGTGAAACAAAACAACTAAGTTTAGATATACATTGACATTTGCTAATTCATATTGTATGTATTGTTGAACTGGAAGGATTATATATTATCACTTAGTACTGAATTATGTTTGTTTACTACATGTATGTACTAGAAAGAACACTGTACTGATAAATAAGCCATTAAAGTATTTTGGAAATTGAAACATGCCTTTTTGTAATTACCTATTTATTAATGTAGTTTGAAGATCTTTCCTTATACTCTGTGTCATTTCTATTGGTAATTCACTGTTCTAAAAATAGGAGACTTGACGGATATGAAGCATTATATGAATTTGTTCTCTTTCTTAATAGATTTTATATTGAAATAATAATCGGCATTTCAAGATTGAAAACTAAGATAAACATCTACATTAACTCCATTTTGTTTCTCTTAGTTCATAAATGTAATCTTTCTCCGTTATTGTTGTCAGTTATGATAATGCTTTTTCTTATTTCGTGATTAACTTTGTTTTTATTATTAACTTTCTTTGCGTAAATGACAGTTTATATCATCGCTTCCAATTTATCTGTTTTTCCATTCGGCATTCTCAGAATTGGTCCTTTTATAGATATAGGATTCGATTTATTTTTCCTTTTCCCTTCCTCCCTGGGGTGTACTTTTCAAGTATTCTAAGCTCCTTGTATCAACCTTTAGTAAAATCGGGTCTACTAAATAGAAGATCTATCGAAACCTGAGTCATTAACGACAGTTTAAAGATAGTAGTTGTGGACAACATTTTCATTATTTGAGGTTTCAATACTGCAAAATTTATGGATTGTTTTTACGACCCACATGTAAAATTATCGTATATTTTTTAACGTTCTTCATATAGTACAGATTTTGGATCCTGAAACAAAATATGTGTCATAGATAACATATGTATGTTTTAACGCTCAAAGCTTTCCTGTCCTATCCATGTAAAGCTCACTATCCGGCATATGAATTCCATAAGGTTTCTATAGATAACCCATTTGTGTGTGATAATATAGTTACGTTCATAAATTATGTGAAACACAGTTATTTTGCGAATCCTTAGATAAAACCAATTATTATGTACGTTACATTGGAGGATAATCACTAAATACTTCCCATATTTTTCTGCTGAAGTTTATAAAACTGCAGGATGGGTTGCCTGGAAAGCAGTTCGTTTCGTCTTCTGAGCCAAGGAATAGGCTTTCTTGATTTATGCTCCTTTTTGACCATGTAAATTTGATCTAAATTCGAAAACAACTATTTCCGTAATGACATCATCTTCAAAGTGTTTATTTGGGCTTTATATCGTCAATATCATTTTGCAGAATAAGCACATGCTAACGGAGTTGTTACGAGACATTTTATTCCACCAGAATCGTAAAACATTGTATTGTTCGAACATAATTTTTCTTAGTATTTTACATCATACAGTTAACTTATTATTCTTATTAAATTTTCGCTGTTTATAATTTTGACACAAGACATGAGTATTTAAAGGCGAATATTCCAATTAGTTGTCATAGGTTCAATACAGTTTAGTGCTACTTTTGTTTTCTGAAGCTAAACTGCATTTTTTCGATAGCTAGATTTAGTTTTAGCCATTACGTTTCTACTTCCATATTTATTTGTGTCTTAAATCTTAGTTTCATCCGTTTGAAAATTATATTTCAAAGATTTTTACTCATAAAGTCAATGCTGGCCTTAATGCATCAAATACAGGTAAGCATTTGTCATAATAAAAATCTATTATAATAATAATATTACTAATATCTTTATTATAATATCTTCCACATTCTTTTATGTAATTCATACAATTGGTATGCTAAAATTTGTATATATTGCAATATCATCTGTAGCGATTAGTAAATGATTAATAAAAATAAAGATATTGAGTGATAATTTTCAGTAAAATAATAAAATATATTAAGGAATTATAATTTGTCAACAAAATGTGATCCTTTCCAATGCATTTATAGAGATACATTTGCACTTAAATATCAATTATTTTGTACACTTTCAAATAAACTTAGCGTTACAATTTAAACTATTATTAAACCGAAGCAAGCAGTTATCTAAGATCAAACCCTTCCAATAAGTAATATTTATGTAACAAGTGAAAATTTTACATACAAACATTCATATCATTTTTTATTTTTTGAAAGTACTTCCATAATTGTGAGCCTACATTAAAAATATTTAAATTAAATTTATTAAAGTTAAGATTCACACATTTCGAAGATTTCGAATACGAAACAAGATTAAGTCTAACATTTACCGTAAATAAATTGGACTAATTTGCAAATGCAGGCAATCTTCATTTACATCTCCTTGAAAAATATATAATTCATTTAAGCCTTTGCTATAACTATTCATGCGAATCTTCTGGTTAACATCTCGGAAAGGAATCACACCAATTTAAACACGAGGATAATTTGGTTCATTGGAAATTTTTAATATACATGCTTACATTTACTTGAATGATCTGCCTTCCCATTTACTGCCTCGAAATAATTTTACAGAGACCAAGACTGACTAGCTAATACTGTTATCATCACAGTAATCTTTCTTTTAAACGATTCTGGTTCCTTCGATATTTTACATAGTTAGTTGATTTTACACACACTTTTAGTATACATTTAAAATTCACGTTTTCAAAGGTTATCTGACTTCATTTCTGTTCACTGGAATAACAAAATTCTTCTTTTGCATCACGTTTAGTCAGAATTAAATACTATTTTCAAGAGTTTGGTATAACAGAATGAGGTGTTAATTTTCGTGTGTTTACACAATTTGTTTGCTCTCATTTTAAATATTACAAAATTTCCTTGCTCTCACTTTTAACATATTTCGCACAAAATATCATTTTATGTAAACTTTCGGAAAAAAGACAATCCTTGAACTCACTTTAATATTTGCAGACTTAAACATTGAGAAACTCGTTCACATTATAAAGTGTAAGTTTAAGACAAAATATTTTCTAAAAACGTAAAGTAAAATCTTCTTTATGGATTTTCTATATTAGTTTTAGAAAAAGTATCAAATCACAATTGTTGATGACTATTAGACTAATTGTAGAGTTGACGTTGCTTAAGTTATAAATATATTTTAAATTTTAATTATATTTGAATTACTGCATAATCTACCAAAAATTGAGAACCAGTCGTGAAGTTAATTTTACTAAATTTATATATCGCAGCCCTAAAAGAAAGTTGTCGAAGTCTAGAAATTTTCACAATTAGCATGGAAGCGAATAATGAGCGTTATTCAATCATAGAATTAAAAATGAGGATTTTGTAAAAAAACAGTTTGTTATAAGGTTTCGTTAAAGTGTTGAATTAGAAAAATAATTTGATTGATTTGTATTCCCATGCTTATTTTCTGTTGAACTTTGCCAATGTAATTATCATTGTTCGATGTCGTTATTTGTCCATGATATATTATTTTAATTTATCAATCTATTATATTGTTAGCGAGTTGCTAAACATTATTGCCCATAAGACACTAAACATTTTAATTCACACAATTATTTACTAAATTATTTAGTTACATTCCATTATTGTACGCTGTTTGTAGCTTTCTTACATTTGTAAATTCGTATTAAATTAAAAATATATTTGTTTTTTACCATGATGGTTTCGGCAACCTGAAGAAACTAATTAAACTCTGCCATAAGTAGCACTCGTAGACAACTGACAATATATTAAAATATTTTAAGAATATTCCATTTTAAAGACACATACACGTTTGACCCAAAATATGTAAACAAAATCTTATTGTATTTTCAAACACAACATCACAAACCGTTACAGACGATTTTAAATATATTCTTCGTGATTGAATAAATTGATGTATATATTACTCGATATTAAAGACTAGAAATAACATTTAATTGGCTTATGGTAGCAAATTGTAAGGATGAGCGGGAATTTCGAAAACAGAACACAAAGTAGTATATAATTATATTTATTGTAATTTTTTATACAATGTTTTTTATTTTCAAATAATTGATACTATTTGACAATTGTAATATCAGATATCAAAATGTTACAATGTTTGATACATATTGAATGTTATTTGTTTTTACCTACCGATCAGCGCTTGTTGTGGTGTTGATTCTGTGTCACTAACTGAAATATGAAATAATAGAAAATAGAACATGTGAATTGCCGTTTCTAAAAAAATAGGCATATAAATTTTTGAAAATTTCAGATGTGTTATGTACTGAAGTATTCGAGATATTTGCATTTATTAGAATATATTTTGTACGAATTTAATGTAAAAATGAATTGAAATATATACTTTCGGCAATGAAGATAATATGTTTTTTGTTTTCGTTTCAATTAATAAAGGACCATGAAGGAAAATTAAGTAAAATAGAAGTTTATTTATATTTGGAGCTTCTTAACAGTGAAATCGAGAACTTCAATAAAACAGCCATAACCTATATAAATATATTCATACATTGAAATTTTTATCTGCACTCCAGATATCAGTTAAAATTGCATCACTTTTCATATTTATAAAATGCATTTCTTATTGGCTACAAATTGGTGGAAACATAATACAACTTGATCTTTATTACTACTCGGCGATTGGATAGAGACTTAATGCATTTAATTTAGTTTGAATACAACTTTATTATAGTTATAACTGTTGCAATAAGCTACAATTTTAAGTACACATCTATTGTTTACCTCAAAAGATTAAATTAATTCTCACCTTAACTCTTTAAAAAAAATAACGAAATTTTAGAAGTATATTGAAATAATTTTAATGATTTGTTTGGAATATTCTTTGAAACATCATTAATATTAAACAAGACAATTTACGACAAGAAATTAACTCTATCAAAATTTGAGAAATATTGTAATTTTATTTCAGCCTGTTTCATGGGAAAAGATAAGTGCGTAGAACTAGACAAATACATGCAATTTTTACCATATATAAAAATATATAATGCTAACATATTTTAAAATAAAATTTATAAATTTAATGTGCATAATATAGTAGATAATAAAGTAGGCAAATTTGGGTCGCTCATAATTACTAAACTCTTATTAATTATATTTCTACGAATAGTAGACTTTTTCTTGTACTGGGCTGTCTTCAGTAAGCCTCAAAAATTATACTGCTGTCCGCTTCCTATCTAGAAATGAAGATCCTCCTGGGCGTAGTTTAAGATGTCTTTTTGCATCTTCAATGAATAATTTGAATGCTATAACATAACAGTAAAATACTTAAAAGTCATATCAGAAGGACATTTTGAACAAGTTTAGTTTATTTTCAATTTTAACTTGTTGGTGAGGTAATTTTATTACATCAGATTTTTTTAGGAATGTTCTAAAAGTAAAACTAATGGAGTATCCCGTACTTTTAAACACACGACCATTTAAATAATTATATTTTTGAGAGAAACCATCATATTTTTCTGACACGAGTTTCGATTATAATACAATGGTAAGATTAAATTAATATTAGAAGTATTATTATTATCGTGAATATTCTCCTTTGGCTAAACTTTAAATTGCGAGTAATGACGATCCAACTTGGCCAAGTGTCCATGAATAGTAATGGGAAAATAAGCATCTATACGGCCTTAGATATCATCCCAACGTTTTAATAGTGAAACAGAAAAACCCTAGAAAACTTAGTTAGCACGCCGGTAAGAGTGCTCAAACTCACGTCTTTTCTCATTAATTATCAGAACTCCTCTACGTTAAGAACGAAGCACTGTGATTAGATTCCAAACTACTAATTTTAATAAGGTACAATATAATATTATTACAAAGACTTTTTAAATTTACTTCCATCCATGAGTAAGATCACATTACTGTGATTAAACTGACAATATTTTAAAATTTATGTTTATTTAGATTGTATTTCTCATCACATATACTAATCACAATTTCAACCATAATATTAAATTGGCAGGATGAAAGAAGAGAGCATCTGTTGAGAAAATTACTTAACAATCGCAATAAACATTCCATTCATTTATCTAATTATTCTAAATATTTTTATATGATTCAGGATAGATGACTGGCAGCTGCGTTAAAATGTTTTATTCTTGTTCAAAGAAGTTCTAATTAACACATATTTTATACTCAGCATGTTTCAACTTAGAATGCTCAAAGCGCTACATATCGACTAAAAGTTTTAGAGCTGAAAATTGGTAAAAGTGAGTAGAAGTATGAAGTAGCCATGTGCTAATACTTCATTCGAACAATACTGTTAGTAAAAGTAGAAACAGTACAAGCTTTTCTATCTAGAGTTACGAAAACAATCTACAATTAATTCCATACTAGGTAAATAACTCATTCAGAAGCCGCAAAAAAGTAATGCATAAATATAAGGCATTATTGTTTTTAAAAAATGGTTTAAAATTGAAGAGGTATCTTCATTTCAGTTACGCAACAACGCTATACAAAACAAAAATCGATATTTCTTTCTTGTCTTACTTTAGTATTAGTATAATTATAATCTTTTAATGTACTAAACATACAGAATATTGGCTCTGCCGTTGTAGTAGTTAACTTAGTAATACTGTAGTGTTAATGAAAATTAAACAACGTTTCGAAATAATTGCTCTCTTATAGAAACAAATAATTTCTCAGCCCATGTTAACAATATATAAAGATAGATAGAACTATCCTATTTCAACTTCTTGTAATGGTAATTATGATAAAATATAGAGACCCTACAAACTACATTCTAAACCAATTATTCTGAACTCTTGTCGCATGAGACACGAATATGTATTGACATTTCATTTATGTGCCTCGATGGATTAGGAACAACATTTGAATACTATTTTTGATGTAATAATAAATGTGGTAAAGAAACTGAATTCATTTTGGAATGTTATTAACATGAAATACAAGTACATTTCTCCTAACTATCAAGCTGGCCCGCCTGTATCGTTAGTAGTAGCAGGCGCGTCAGCGTATTGAGCACCCCCAAATTGAGAAGTCATTTGGCAAAAACTATATTCAAATTTATTAAACATAAATTAATTAATTCACTAGATCTTCACTATGTTGACTATTTAGCAGCTTTTTCAAAATCAAAATTGTTATTCTAGTACGTATTACTTTGCTCCGCAAAAATTCTTTTTACACATGTTATCACGCGTGTGGGGGTATATTTCTCCAAAGAAATTCGGAACATATATGTGTTGCGGATGTTATTCGAACATTCACAACAATGACCTTGCCAGTTTAAGTGCTGTTTTGGAAAGGTGCGATGTAACTCAGCAGTATGGTCACCCGATAAAATATGCGCAAATGAATTTTCGTGTGCTGCCCCATCCTCCGCGATCTAGTTGCTAAACCTTCAATTTCCTTAAATGACAAAATGGGTCGAGTAACATATCATTTGAAAGCTACTTCGATTCTAATTACAACAATGGTATTCTTTTTGAACTTGAGTAAATACTTTGGTAGAGATCTCGTTTTAAATATGTTTATTATTATGCAACGCCAAATCTCGAGAAATGTAATATTGTAGTCTATAAAACCTTACAATTACCCTCAACAACTCATCAAACAGTAGACGAGGGTTGCTAGGAATATTACTGAGATAAATTTGCACATAATGATACAATCTGTGTAGTCTAGCGGCAAAACCAACACATCATTTGAAAAAGCTGATACATTTTTCACAACAATGAAATTTGTTTGGGAGGTCAGTAAGAAGTCTGTTAGAGATTGCTGTTTGACAATTTCAAGACTGGAAACGGAACGATCATTATCGGACTACTATGCCTTACAGTGCCGGATCGAAGTGGAGTGAAAAGTGGGACAAGTGCACTGGGCGGCACGTTTAGGGGCGGCAAACAGCTAAAAATATAAAAGATCCTAAAAATGGGAGGAAAATTGCCTGTTATATTAAAATTTTCCTAAACGTATTGAAAATTTCAATACCGGCACGCTAACACATTTTATATATTATTTCATACAACCTAATTTCATCTTTAAAGTTCAAAACGGCAATTCAAGTGAGATAGTCAGGTCTACTGTCGTACTGTATTTAGTAATAGCTCTGCCAAAACAGACTCCAGAAAAACAAACGTACACTATTGTTACTACTTGGTGCAAGACAATGTTGTGGCCTGGCCGTCACATCAGCCGGTCGTGTTTTTTGGCTAAAAAAACGATAGAGAGAGCGATAAAATATCGGTGGAAAGGGCGTAAAATTTAAATTTATCCCCAATAGAAACAAAATCTAGATCCGACACTGATTCCTTAGTAAACAGTGGTATGGTTGTTTCATTTGTCACTATAGGTTATCTAACACGTAATTGTAAACACTATTTGTTTCTATTGAATATAAACCTTTAATGAAAAAACAACTCGTATTAGAATTGAACTGAATTTTATTCAAGTCTTTTAGGTATCTAAGGCTCAGGCCAGGATAGGAGAGGTAAAGAATTCAGGATGGAGTCGTCCAGGGCCTATGCTGGTGCTATCCCGGCAATTGTCTGGTGTGACTGAGGAAAAAAACCTGGATAATCCTCAGTCAGAATGGCCGGTTTCTGGGATCGAACCCATGACCTCCCAAATGCTACGACAAACGCTACCACTGAGGAACGGCGGCTCGGTTTAATATAATAGAAATCGAGAAAGTTACAAATCCCTCTGAATGCTTTGTGAGAAATGTACTTTGAATAGTTAAATGCTAAAAATGAAACAGTACCACACAGAGGTAGATCGTTCTTTATTAAAGGACAAAAGCTGTCCTGCACCAGCACCATACGTGTATATTGTGAGGATGTGCTTGGTTTGGTCTTGAATGCTATGGATTTTCCGAAACTTAAATTGTGATAAATGAAGACAGAAACCACGACATAACCTATTGTGTATTATAAATGTATGTTATTTTGTAATGAAGACAAATGTTGTGCCAGTAAATACAGTTCGAAGCATTCCGTAAAATTCACACTTGTAACAAAAATCTCACTAGATGTTCGAAGTTCCACCCTCGACTTCCATATATAGTAGTAAAGACTTTGTTTGAAATTATTGCGATCGTTCTTCAGAATTTCTGGTGTTATTTGTAGGCATTATTCCACTATACTTTGCGTAGCTCATGATATGAACTTGGCTTTGTGACGTAGATTTCAGATTTTAAGTGCCCAGCCCCGAACAAAAAATGCAAATCAAGGGATCTTGTAGGCTACTCAATTGAACCTTTTCTACCAATACAATGATTATGAAAATTCTGGGCTAAAACCTGCCTAACCTGCGCATCATAATGTAGTGGCATCCCACCTTTTTGGATAAAAGATAATGTATTCCGAATAAGTTACAAATTTTCAACTATTTTTGTGCCGACCGGGTAGCCGTGCGATCTAAGGCGTTAGGACACACGACTCGAAGGTCCCGGTAGGGGCATTGGTGTGGATTCTAACTAGAACGTGCCTGATATTCGTGACAGGCCGAAGTCAAAAGTTACTAGACTGGCCAATATAAAATAAAGTTTAAAGTTAAACTATTTTTGTGATAATAGGATCCACATAATTCTGTAACGAATCAAGATAGGTGTGTCCCTTGGAGTTATTTTACAGAAGGACGGGAACATTAATCCGGTTACTAAATATACAAGCCCAAACATTTAATATTTTTTGTGTATGGTTTAAATGGAGATCCTTGGATTTGTATCGCAACACCATTTCTTCTAATTTAGTAAAATTAAAAAAAAATACCATTTTTCTAATTAGAATGGAAGTAGCTTTCAAATAATATGTCACTTGACCTACGATGCCATTTCTGAAACTTCAACGTCATGTCACTAGGACGCGGAGAATATTTCAGTGCTTTCAAATTTATCTCAGTTACCATACTATCAGCTCTCATCTACTGCTTGATGAGTGGATGAGGGTATTTATAGGGTTTAACAGGATAAAATATTACAGTTTTGGAGATCTGGCTGTGGATAATAAGAACAAATTAAAAACGCGATTTCTCCCAAAATGGTTACTCATTTTTTCAAATCTATTTCTGTAATTTGAATCGAAGTAACTTTCAATGCTACTTGGACCCATGTCGCCATTTTATAAAATTGAAGGCTTTGGCGCTTATCCACGGAGGATAGGGAAGCACATTTAAGGTTGCCCCAATATTTCTTCCCTCTCGAAACTAGGGTTGACGTGTTTGGAGATTTTTCAAACAAAACAATCTGTTACGAGATAAAAGGGTGGCAAATTTTAATTGCACCACTCTGAATATGTGTGAATTGGTGCGTACTTTTGTGTATTTCCTGTGTTTATGGGAACATAGTGTTGAAACGGAGATACAACAGTAATTTTAAAGAACTAATGGGTTGTATACAGTAGAATGTTTAATTGTTTTAAGAAAAACATTGATTCACCGGTAGGGATTTTATCTAAGATTTTGGAGTTAGGTACTGTTTCAATAAATAATTTTGGATTTTCTGTTACAAAGTGTTGAATTTGTTTTATAATTGGTTTATACTCTACATTTGATTCACTACTTTATAATGGGAAGTTTCAACAATTGTGAAATTAAATGCAAACTTAATTTTGCCAAATTGTTTTTTAGAGATGATCACAAAGTCGCATTTGATATTTGGATGAACTGATTGATGTATTATTCATAAATACAAATGACATATATCTAATTACAATTCTATATAAGGAATATCGCTACAGTAGAAAAACTAACAAATAATACTTACAAAATTCCCTTAGATAGCTTTAGTTCGGATATCAGCCCAGTCTTCCCAAAGTGTAAGTCGAGATCGAGAACCTTAGCCAGTTAACTGCAAACTTTGATTGAATTTATATCGTATGCGCTGTTTTAGTATCTTTGGCTTCCTCTCGTCACAGTTATATGAGTGCAATTCATGTTAAAAATTCATGCTCCAGGCGACAATAAAAACTGTAATCTTGGAGACTCTGGTGTAACGTGCGATAACACATGACTACGTCGGTCGTCCTAACCGCAGCGATTTATTTGTTTTAGTCATTAAATCGTGAACGAGAAAAATGTTTTCCCCAGCGTCTTTACGGTACTGTATAATACTAGTATGTCGTATTTATATTTATTTAGGAAACGCTCTGACGATTTCCTTGTTATACGCAAATTTACAGTTTTATAAAATGAAACTACCTCTTCACACAGAATTTGTTTTAATATGTTACTTTTAGTGATATATATTTATATGACTGACACTTTCTTTGAAAATTATCATTAACCCATTTTTATTTTGCATAAAAATATACTTTAAGTTTTTTCTTGGATATCTTTTACAGTATATTCTTTATTCTATGTTTAACATTAACTTCTTTTGACCTTTCTGTTCAAGTGCAATCTTATATTTCGGCACTCCACATCTTATTGTTTTCTGCTAAATTTGTATAATATCAGTTTACTTTCAGAATTCTCTAATGAGAGAACGTCCCTAACGATATACGAGAAGCGATATAATTTTAATTTTTATTTAATGAAATGTTTTACTTCACTCTACGGTAAAAAGTATTAAAATTGTCTGCAATAAATATTACGACATAGAAACGTTTTTGTTAGAAGCTACAACACTAAGACAAACGAATTTTGTCTTGAACATTGGTTGAAAATGGAGTAATAACTTATTGTAGATATCGCTACAAAATAGAAACGTACCTGCCCTGTTAAGTAGATGTACCTAGGTACGTTAACTCAAATAGAGCGATATCAATAGTCTTCATGTCAACAACCGACAAGGGAATTGGGTGATTACGGTTAGGGGAATATTTTTTATAAAATTGCAGGTGTAAAGGGGATATTTTTGGGGGGTTGGAGAATCCCTGCTCCAGTTCAATACTGTTTCCTATTTAATGACAAGCTCTAATACGACACTGAGAGAAAATAGGTAGCGGAAGCTTCTCACAACTCATTTTCATTGTAACATTAGTAAGACAAAAATATAATACATGAATATTTCTCTTCTAAAAAGGGACCTGAGTCACATAATTTGAAGAAAAACGATCTACTCTAAAACTGTAAGGATACGAAATAAAGTTTTCGGGCTATTTAGCTACATGTTTTGGTAGTTGAATCAGGGCCATTTGTAATGCAAAACATGCGTCTATCCCCCAGAGGGCCTGAAATAATTAATAACTCAAAATCAACAAAAATCACTCAAGCCCTCTTTTCCAATAAAATATTTATATATAGAGTATTTATGTTCTTGGAAAGAACTAAAGAAAGTTCATAGTTCGTTCATGCAAAAGACAATGCGTACAGGGTGTTGCAATATAAGAACGATAAACATGCTCCACTAGTTTCCTGACATGAAAATAAGACAAAATAAATAGACGATTAAGGCTGCAGAAAAACTTTGTTTCGGCGCTATAGACTGACGAAAGTGTGGGAAAATAAAATTTAGAGCAAGGTATTTTGAATACCTTAAAGAGAAGAATTGAAATCTCCAGGTACCCTCAACAATTTCAAAACTGCTCTATGCAAATATGTGTATCCCAAAATTGTGCAGTGCACTAGGGATTCCGGAAAGGAAATTTGTGATTCCCAGAAATTCTTTGAAGTGAAGATGGGTCCAAATAGGCATAAATGGGACTACCTTGCGGCACGTAACAATAATTGTGTGTGGCAAGTCGATAACTCGAACTATTATCTTTAAATAAAATTTGGTTGCATAACTAAGATGAGGAAATTGCACATTCCAACAAACGTTCGCGGTACTTTTTATAAGTAGAAAAGACTGTTACTCCCGATTAGGTGAAAGTGATTACATTTATCATCTGTATTCGTACTGAAAGCCGTCGTCTTCGTGTTTATTTCCATCCACATTCAGTCCAGAGGATGGCTCAGAATACATTACTTCCCTTAGGGAATCCCTGCCTCGCCCATTGCACAATTCTGGAATATTCATTTTTAGCTAGAGCAGCTTTGAAGTCTTCGAGGGTCCACTGACGCTCCAGTCCTACTGTTAATATGTTGGAAATATCAAGCTCTAAAATCATTTCCGCACGCTTTCGGCAGCCTATAGTAGCGAAACAAAGCATTGTGCACACCCAATGGTCTTTATTTATTTTTCTTATTTTCATGTCAGGAATCTCGTGAGGTAGGTTTGTCGTTGCTATTTTGTAACACCCTATATAGTATTTTGGACATACTCGTTTTTCACTGTAATTTTACGTTCATTTACGACAATATCTTGTAATTTCTGGAGCCAGAGTAGGGGGTGATCTCAACTAGCTTGTGACAACTTGTAGATCTTCTTAAGCTTCGTCAAACTGGCATATAATCGTTTCTGTAAAACATTAGAAACTTGGAAATCAATGGTGCTGGTGGTGGGGAATTTTCGGAATCTATAAACCCGTGGTATGAGATGACACAACTATATTTTGATATGTTGTAGAGCTAATGAAGCTTCTTCTTAAGAGCCTATATACATTTCTGGGAAATTGAGAGAGTGTTTTCGGCATTTATACTCATTGAAGTTAATGAGATGAAAAATTGTTGTCGCGATTACTGGACCAGGGAAAGAAGGTGACACAACTGTCGATATGTTGTAGGGCTAATTAAACTTTGTCTGAAAAGCTTATAAGCATTTAGGAGTAACAAAGGGAAATTACAAGGAACAGTAGGAAATTAACGCCAGCAAACAACCCATATATTGTACACCAATTGAAAGGTATCATCAATTATAGTATAATGCCAAAGTATTAGATTGTCCAAATATACCTAGTACGAGCAATGGCCACTAGAGGGCCAGGAGGTTTTCAGATTTCGTCTCGTATCCTACTCTACTTACGATCACCGTTCTTGGTTCCTTGTAGTCTAGTAAATTATTACTTTAGCTGTGCTGCGAGAAATACATAGAATAAAAAACGGTGATGTACGTACCGTATGATACTAAACAGAGCCTAAATTTATCCATTAACTATAGGGAACATAATTCGTACCAGATATATTTAGACAATCTACTATTTTGGTATGATATTATACTCAATGAGACCTTGAATGCACAATATTTGAGTTGTTAGGTGCTGTAACTTCTCTACTTCTTCCTTTAGTGTTTTTCGCACTTATGCGGATTGAAATATGTGAAAGAGGACGCAAAGTTTAGGATAATTTTCTGACACAATAACAGGTTCATTTTCTGATAAATATTAATTGCTCTAGTTCTTATAAAAACCTGGTTGTAACAATTTTCCTTCTCCTCGTTCAGAAATCGTGACAAACTGTGCGCTCCCATAATCTTCCATGCACATAAGTTCCGTAAACACTGAGTTGCCGATGTTTTCCGCAGACTATCATAGGCCAACCGACGAAGTGTAAGTTGTATTGCAACATATAAAGATATATTTGAGGTCAACTCAAACCTCTGCTACAGATACAGGATATCACCGTCATTTCCTACATAGCTCTGTGTTAATTGGAAGTGAAGAAAACAGTACCTATCCTATGTTTAGCGAAAGAAAAGAGTGTATCATACTTCTTAGGACAGATACTATTTTCATCCCCTATAATTTTCATTTGGTCTACTTCTTAGCATATAGCCTACGGAAATTGGGCTTAGCTCTTTTACTACCTGTATCTGTCATCGGGAGTAAACATTGAGTTGAGTATTGCAAGTTAATCATAATGTCGAGATAGCATGTCAACGCCGGATTAAAAATGTATTTAACATTCACAATTGTATTTAAACGTATCAATCTTACCTTCATTTGAAGATGGTGTCACATCATTTAAATGTGTCGTAGGTTCTGAAAGGGAGGTGGAAATTGAATATTAGTATATTCCTTCTAAGAAGATCAATCAGTGCGCTTCTGAGAATAATAAATTTTGCGAGAAAGTATTCTCGTATATTTAAACATACTTTGATCATGACATGCGCTAGGAATAAGTTAAAACACAAATAGAAGTAACGTATCTTGGAAACAGCTACAAAATCCTTTTAAACAATCCTATAACTTTAATTTATATCTTATTTGCTAGCCTTTGACTCGATCGAAATACAACTATATTATGAAACAGTCAATCTGAAACTATTTATAATGATACATTGTTTTCAAAGTACGTTATCTATACTGTTAGAAACACTTATTCAAAATCGTGAAAAATATCAAACTGGGTCCGACTAAATTTTATTCAAATTTGGGCAACGGATATTCCAAAAAATGAGAACTTTTCTCTATAATAAAGAAATATTTCATACCTGAAAAACGTTTTCTCATTTATGAACACTATGTCTTGCTGAAAATTGAATAACATTTAGTCGAAGTCAGTTTCAGATTTTTTCTTAATTTTCAATACGTGTTTTTAATGTGTAGCAAATTAACTTAAACATGAGGAATTTACTTCTGGATCTGAGCAAATTCACATTGTTAAATATTAATTTTATATTCTCTAGATCGTTAGTGCGTATTATTATGCCACGTCGTCAAGAAAGTTGAATATTTTATTATGAGATTATTGTTTCTTTGCATTAAATATTCTATATAAAATAGTTATAAGTTTATGAAGAACTATAATGCATTATGAACTACCGGACATTATCTTAATCCATTTCAGTGTTAAATTTAAATAAACTATAAAACCCAAGTTAAATTATAAATACTTACAATGCTCTTATAAACTGAAAAATGAATTCTGTTACATTTTGAAAGTAAAGGATTAGGGAAGAACATATCAATTCCTTTTCGAATAATAGAGATTATTAAGCTTAGAGATTATGTGGTTTCAAGTTTACTAAATGAAAAAATAAAAATAAAAAATCTCTCTACTGAAAAGCAAGAAAAAATTGTGAAAAATAATTTAGATTGAGATAAAATTGAAACAAGTAAGAACATAATCGATATTACATTGGAAGATGAAAATTTATATAATATATATATATTAATAAATTTGAATGTTCTTTTTACCAGCAATGGAACTGTTAGAGTTTGACAGTTATAAATATCTGGCGTCCTTTGAAGACTTAATACACGAGATATTAAAAATAATTTAATTATAAATTATTTTCCAAAGTTTGGAATTGAAAATATTTCATTTTTTTATTGAAGTAAAGGAAATAATTTTGAGCAAATATTGCTCATATATTCGAATACGCTGTCACAAGAAATACAAAGAACCATACATTTATATTCTTCCGAGTCTCATTCATAAGGTTTCTACTGTACATCATATTTCGGAAAGTGATACATTTAGATTTTGCAGAATTCCAAAATGACAATAGGTTCCATCAAATCTAATTAAAATTTGTGCCGTCGACGATACACCTTTATCTAGTTCCTCCTCTGCAGTTGGTAAGAAAACACTGATCCAGTATTATTACAATTGTTTTCCCGGAGCTATGATAGGTTCCTTTTTAAAGAACATTAAGCACAAACACATTTTAAACTGTGAGTTTGTTGACATCCCATTGAAACCGGCCAATTAAAACGAAATGAAATGCGGCGTAAATAAAAAAATCTACAATAGGCAGATTTATTATTACGACATTAAAACATAATTGTTTCTGGCAAAACGACTTTATATTTTTTGTATTCATAAGATATAAAAATGTTTAAAAATAGTGTGGAAAGTGAAAATGTATTGATAATGTTCTTACTTTATATGTTGTTTTATTTAAAGTTGATAGTTTTTTGAACTTTCAGATGTTGATTAAATATATATTTGTATCTTTAATTTCTAATTCTACTAAGCATCAACATTTAATTATTATATTTTATATCAAATGCGGTATTTCATTTAAGTAACTTCAACTCTGATCAGCCAGTCATTTAATGTAGAAATGAGAATATTTAAATACTTAATGATTGAGTAATGAATGTGTGTTTGAAAAAATAAAATAAAATAAAACTAGCCATATTTAAACATTTAAAGATCAATCAATATATAAATTGAAATCTAATGAATATATAATATTGAGTGATTAGTACTAGAGAAAACAAGTTGTATATTTTGATTGTGTTGATATTTCTTGATTTAATTACTTGAAAACCCAATTCGTTTCTTTTTATCGTTAAAATTCTTAATAAAGAAGAAATAATTTTTAACAAATAACTTTGTTATTCATCTTATAAGTTCTAATTGCATCAGAACATAATTAAAATGCATATTATTGAATGACAGTTATTATATAAATGTTTCTTAAACATCCTTTAAGAGTTCGCGTTAGTTAAAAATTCACGTGCATCTAAGTTTGATGTTAAATTTATGGATTAGTTAATATAATATTTGTAAAATTTTAAATTAATATTTTATTAATGTTTTATATATTTAGCTTGATGTTATGAAATATAAATTCTTGTAATTGAAATAGTGATGAATACATTAATTAAAGTTGAAATGTGAGAAATTACCGTGTGGACACTGGTCAAGTTTAACACAAGGACCACGTTTAAACATTCTGACTAGTCCTTTTTTACAAGCACAACCTGGCCTGCATATTCGAGGACACTTCCTAACTCTTCCATTACATGTTCCGTCACATGGTCTGCAATGGTAAAAGCGTTGTCCTTCACCGCAAACTGCGAGAGAAAAATATCAACAACTTGTATTGCTATGTCATATAGTTTGTGCAATGTTAACTTTCAATGGTCTTATGTGTTGAACGTCTGAAAACAGTACTTTTAAACATGTTGCATTACATAAAGGAAGAAACTTCAATCATTGTAGTTTTTAAGAATTCACCAAATTTCGTAATGTGTAATAAAATATTAAGAATATGTATTGAAGTGTACTTACATGCGCTGCAGTAGCACGAATTTTTATTATATTACGACTTAGAGATTTTAATCAGTTACTAACTTTCCTAGACAGAAAGTAAAATAATTAATTGTAATATAGGTACATAAGTAACATAAATTATTTAGTGCAATCTCGTTAATGGAGAGCAAAGAAAAATAATGAGTTTCACAATTTTTCACTGACGTTTAACTTAAAACTATAATGTTGTGAAACAATGAAAAGTTAATTTAATTTACTAATATTTCTACCAATTTACCTGGATGAGAGTATTTCGTTCATGTAATATGTCCTTAGAACAAGCTTCTGACTTAGTATTCTGTTTTGGAATTAACCTTGAAATGATTCATGTGGATGAAGTTATAATAAAGCTCTTATAGTTTGTTCTGGACTATTTATGCAGTTGACTGATATACTAAGGAAGGATGTGTAGTCATTGTAGTGTTATACTGATATATTAAATGACACTAAAATGATCAAATATCCTTTATCAATATAATATTCAAGAAAAGTCCTTCGGAGTTGTAAAACTCATTATTGGAAAACTCATTCCTGGAAAACTCATTACTTGTGTCATTTAGTTGTAGCAACAATATTATTAGACTGATGAGAAGAATCGTGAGTGTATGTAAGGTCCCATTGATATTAAAATTCATTTTAAAGCGCCATTGTCCTCGCTGGTGATGGCTCCATAATGGATTGAAACATAATCACACGTGCAACAATTGTTCTAAAGCTCGTGTACGTATAGACTGACAAATATTTAAAGTATCTTTGCTTCATGTGAATTTACTTTCATTCGCATATTTAGTATATGACGAAAACATATTTAATGCAGGAAGACTATTGGTTGGTTAGCCTACCCTTGATAAGAATTTAACTCTTCATTAGTTTTAAAGAAATACCTAATGTATTTCCAATTTTCTAAAATTATCCAAAATTTCTACAATAACGTCCCATATGTCTTTAGATACCAGGATTTGTTCATTTTTTATCTCAATGGAATAGCCATCAGAGACTGAATATGAACAGCAAGAATCATAGTTTTACACTCCTCGTGCAAATTTATTGTGGTTGTGAATCTTATGTGTTTTTAAAGAGACGAATTATATAAGATTTCCAAATCGCATGGTTAGGTATATCTGTATAGGTTTTCCAAATGCTTGTGTGGTAAAGAAACGGTAAGGTGTATCCTGAAAGTACATTTCCATTAGAAAAAATATTTGTCCTAGGATTATGGTTCAATCGTTGACTCAAGAGCAGAGAGTCGCAAACTCAGAATGATCTCTGTGAGACAACTTCGGCTGTGGCTGATCTATAGACCTTGGCTATACTCGCTAGATTTCGTTAACACACTTTTGTATTTTCCCAGAAGTAAATATGATTTTCTGCAGCATGAAAAATATCCGAAACGCTGTGACTGAGAAACTCTTTTATGTACCTGTTCATAACTTTTACATTGCTTATACGACAGATTTAATCATATTACGATGAGTTGAAACTAGATTGTTTTGAATCAGTATATAGTCATCTAAATAAAGTCTTTTCATATAATGATCTTTGTCTCAATACCTAGAGGGAACATTATCTACGTATTAACCCTGCGCTAATTAAGTATTGTAGATTTAAAATTAAGTATTCAGACAATGCAAACAAACGTGTAAATGGTTGGTAGAAACATATACAGGTTGTATTCGTTTACGGTAGTTTTTTGCTACAGGAAATTTTATACAATTTGATGATACCTTTGAAATATTCCAAAACCTCGGGATAGATATTAATAACACGACAACCTCGAGATCAGATTGCCAAGAGCCATACTGGAATGATATCACCTAAATCTAACGAATACTAAATGCAACAGATGTCCTACCAGTCAGTACGTAGCAATTTAACCTAGCAAATATTGATCACACTCGGCGTCGGGTCGACTTTTTGCAAGAGAATTCAAAGTTTTGCCTATGAGTAAGATTCTTTACTGCAAAAATCACTAGTATGTTTGACAACTAGTACAAAGAAGTTCGAGTAGTTAAATGATAACAAATGACAACAGAACACAGAAACAGGAGATAGGAGCTGAGGAGTAAAATTTCAATCCTTTGCTACAAATTTCCTCAACATCCTAATGCTTTCCATTTTCTAGCTAGGGTCATTAATCTTACATTAGAATATGTGAGTGTTGTGTAATGACTTGGGTGTTTTTTAAAGAAATTTTAAGCGAGTAATCTAGTAAAAATTATGGATTAGATGTTAAATAAGATGTAGGAGAACGTCAAGGTCGAGAGTGTCATGCCTTCCGAGTAAACCATTTCAAGCACACATCTATGCATTTTCTAAACTAGGTAATTTGAAGCACTCAACGACATTAATGTTAAAATGTCGTCCTCACAGTCTCCGATATAACTAGAAGAACGGTATATAAAATGCTTAAATTGTGTTTGTAATATTTAACATATATATATATATATATATATATATATATATATATATATATAATTAAAAATATGTTAGAACTGGTATCAACCATAGCCAGAATTTGTAGCATACCTATAAAGGCAAGAGTTGGATATCTTGATGAAAACAGAAAAAGACCATAAAGAATTCTACTTTGAGGTCAATTGCTGTAGCTCGTAAATGCTTGTGTATTTACTTTTACACATGTTTTAATTTCTAGTTAATAAAACAGTTGTGAAACCTTATTTGTGACCTTGAATTTGACATCAACAAGATTTACTCATACGTGTGTCAGGACTGCACATGGTAGAGTAACCAATATTCCCCACTAAATTCTACACCTGCTGTATTAGAGTTGTCATACCATGTGGACTTTAGATTTTCAATTTTCTGGATCTACCAACACTCTCTCCCGAGCAGGGCAGTAAATAAGTGCTTAGTGTGAGGTTAAACTAATTACACTGGCGCCATCCATCCGAACAGTTGAGATGCAGCTTGCACTGGCTTAGACTACCAACTCGAACGCAAACGTGAACACTAGTGTGCAGTAGTTTAGGTAGTGTAACCCACTTGAAGAAGCTAATATGAAAGAACTTACCTAAGTAGAAATTCACAATCGTAAATGTTTGGCATCGACAATAGCAGAATGCAGTTGTGCTTCAAAGAGTGACTTTCTGATATTTTAGTATTTCGTAGATCCGTTTGATGTCTACATAGGTACAGCAGCACTATGAGATACTATGTTTGAAGTTTACAAAACTATGTGCAATATGAATCCATAACCCAGATCTCGCTGCCTCATGGCATTTGCCAACTAACATTTTCAAAGATAATACTGCTTGTAAAAGTTGTTAATATGATTAAGTGTTAATAACTACCGTTCCCTGTGTCGTCATCCCGCCAAAACGAACAATACCAGCGATGACAGTTGGTACAACTTTCTGGAAGTAGAGGTACTCATCATATCCCAAAATTTTCAAATGAGTTATGATACGGTGTATTTTGGCCAATGCAATATTGAAAACACATTATGATAATTCTTCGGAGATCTTATTCATTATTATTTTGTTGAAATACTATGTTTACCTCTAACGGAACGTGGATCTTTGTTTACTTTAAAATTTGATCTTGAAGTTGTGTTTATATGACTTGTCTAATCATCAAAACTTTCATTACATTACTATGAATTGTTTTTGTCCCAGATTATGTAATCTATCTGGAAATTTTAAAAAAATGGCATTTGCTTGGTCAACATCTAGCCATTGATGTTGTGTTCAAATGCAAAATATTGCAGGTATGCATTTGTAACCATTTCAACGGAATGCGTCAGTAATTACTCATTACATTGTGATTTCTAAACATTAAATAGAGATAAAATATTTTCATGATTTATCAAAGTTCAGAACCTCAATAAAATTTAGCTATTTTCGCTTATCACTAAGCCTCATTCAGGGAGTCATTTGGAAACACTCGAAAACATATAAGTACTTTGAATGTTTCACTTACGAATGCCACCTCAACGCTGTTTTGAGGCTTTAGATTATCAAATAAGTTACAATAAGGATCTATATTCTGTGTCCGTAATCAATTTTAGTACCCTACAAAAGAACTTACAATTTGGAGAAAGTGTGTTTATGGTGAAATGCAACTGCCTTTTTAATTTTACCTCCGAAGAGGAAAGTTCTTATGTTTTCTGATTATGAAGAAGATAGATGCGAGAATAAATGAGTCATAGTACATATTGTATATATATATTGTGGTGTTCAATGTAGACTATTATTTACATTGCTGAAAGTATAAAACAAATATTTATATCTTCAGGGGTAAACTTAGTTTATAAAAATCCAACAGGGCTGAAAAACAAGTTGATTTAATATATTAACACCTTTTAAAACTTGTATAATTATGTGTAAACAGAACACTACGCACCAAGAATTTAAATATGAAACATTTCCGATAAGTATATATAAGTTTTGTACTATGCCCGCTAATTCTAAAGAGCATCGAAACATAAACAAATGAAGTGTAGCCAAAAGCGTATTACTAGTGCAAGCGTGTGGTTCAATTGTAAAATATATTTACTGTGCGTTTTTATGTGATATTGAACGTAACATATAATAATGTAATTGCAGTTAAAATAATTTTAAATAAAAATAAGCCAAATCTATAATGATATGTAAGTTGTGATTCAAAATAGTGTAAAAGTGCAGGTTATTTGTTTTTCGTTTCAAAATATATTAGATTACATATTTTTTTCTTTATACAACACAAAATTACCATTTAATATGATGGAGCTGCTTTAATTATTTCCAATTTACAATTTTAAGAATAATTCTTAGTCTAAATGTAAAATGAAGACTGTTATGTATCTGAGTTCTTGACAAAAATGAAATCAAATTGCGGGAAGTTTACAAAGAAAATGTCTATATCTATACGTCGATCTATAACGAAGTTTATCAGAATACGAAAGATGTGTGGTGTAATGATCTGAATGTAATGATATATCTAATATAAAATTTAGGACACATTTAATGATGTAATTCTTCCAGAGATATGAAAATTAATAGAGTCATATGAAGAGTAAAATGTGATTTTTGTGTTTATTTAAAACCAAAATAAGCAAATATAACAGAATATTTATTTCTTCATTTTTCAATGAAAAGTAGATTATTTCCTTTAATGTATCCTAAATCTTCCTTGCATTATTAGATTTGATAAACCCAGCAAAAAGTGGTATTTACAGAAAGAACACTGTTTTTTATCTCAAAGTCATTATTTGATTTATCAGATATTTTCCAAATGTATTACTTCAGTTAATTAAAAACAAAATCAAACATTACATTTGCCTTAATCATGTATAAATCTTAGTTTTAAATTGTTCTGTTTTATTTAAGTTCGGTTTAAGCATGTCTAACAATTCTTAAATATTGAATACGTACTACTGTTAAGCGGTTAATACGACGAAATTTATTTGAGAGACTACAGGTTACAAATTAGGGCAAAACAAATAATTTTTAGAACTCACTAGCACGTTACGTAATTTTCATTTGCGTTTAAAAAAACAGAGAAACAAGCTGTCCAATTGTAAAAGTGTAAAGTGGTTGAGTACTACAGAAACTGCGAACAATAGTGTCAACTGTGTTCCAGTAACCGTATGTGAATGATTGGAGGAATTTGTTTGAGTTAGCAATGTTCGAAAAAAAACTCACGGATTCCTATGAAAATTCTAATCAAGTGATCATTTCATCTTACGAAAAATGTAAGATAAATCAACTATTTTTTCAATGCAGTATTAATTACGCAATAATTTGAAATTTGAACACAAATTTAGTAATTCTTTGGACAAAGGTGAAAATATTGAAAACAGCAAGGTAGGAAAGAGTCTGAATGAGTATTGAAAATAGTTACTGAAGAAATGTTTTAAAATGGGTATTACCTTAATATTTTACCAGAGAAAAATCAAAACATTCTGACACTCTTCTGAGAAAGGAAGAACAATTGCCAAAATTGGAGTGCAAAATAACTAATTTGATTCTATACATAAAAATTGAAAGATTACTAGGATCTTTGTTTTCTTGCGACAACGTCCGATTTATTGCTGCTTTTAATTCAAAATTCACAAAGTACTCAATTAATGAATTCTTCAAGTTAAGGTATGATTCAAGGACACATTAAATTTCCTGAAAATTAATTGAATCTTCTGCTACAATGAATTTTAATGTTTAAAGGAACTGAATATTATTTAATCTAAAAGCTCATTAAAATCTCATTAATAATAAAGATTGCGCAAATGGTTAAACAAAAAGCAACAAAAATTGCTTTAACATTCATAGTAAACACAAAATTTCTACGTGCAAAACTATTGCGTGCATATAAAGTGCATCATTCTACTGGGTATGAATATCTACTACACATATATTCAATATTAGTTATTCCAAAGAGACGCCTATTATAAACATGTTAAATACACTAAAAGTCACTTATGTTAGCTCACTGTACTGTTAATGTGAACTACCGTAAGGAACAAATATTTTTCTTTAATAATTCTTATATTATGAAGACACTTTTGAAATATAATATCTATATTATAGCGAGATATTAACTATACAAAAGACTTTCGGGATTTAAATGCTGTAACTCATTTTATTTACATCTCGATAAGTAACTTGTTCAACTTTAAAAGTTGTTCTTGTAGCTATAAATATGCGTATATACCAGATTCTAAATATACATTATATATTATAAATATCAAAATGTCTTAATAAACATTTCAAAGAAATGTAGGAAGTGCATGCAGATGTATAAGATGAATTGGTACAAACCAAAAATCTGCTTTTAGAATCACCGGTTTGTGAGAGTATTGCAAGACCTGAAATACAATAATCTTTACCATATCCTGGATATTGGATCGTATAACCGTCCGGTGCATCGTAATTGCTTCATTTTTAATACTGAACTTTGTGCTTTACATTCTCTGGAACTTTCTATCAATAAATGGGCTTACATCAACAATCTATTCTAAGTCTTAATTGAAGACCTGAATTGAAAAACTTCCCAAGTCCATTGGAGTACATACAATATATTTTCAGGAGGTACAAAAACAGTCCAATGTCTTCGTATGTTATTCTATTCTGCGGAAAATATTTTGTATTAGAAAAGGTTCTTGTAGTGGGATTAGGATGTAATATTTATGCAAGTGAATAGCCCTTCTAACATAGATACTGACGAACAGAAAAAAATCGAAATGCGTAAAAAGTGGATTTGGGATGCTTTTTCAGATCAAGTCTTCAATTGGTCTCTTTGATGAACTCACAATTGTCAGCATGATCTAAGAACATGATCAAGAAGTATGTGGTTAGGCTACCTTAGAACAGTTGTTGAGATTGGCAAATGGCTGTAGAGAATGATAACTGAAAACATCATCTCTACATGTGCATTCACGATGAAGATGAATTAAGTTGACGCCAAATCATCATACTTTAATGTTAACGAAAATAATTTGAATCTTCACATCGCTCTTCCACACTCGAATAATAATTTATTCAAGAGATGTGTCTAGTTCCTAAGTGTCGAAACCAGCACACTCTTAGGTGAAACCACCAAATCTCCACGATGTTCGACTGTCCTCTTGCTCATAGCAGTACTGTCACTTCATTTGGTACTTATTACTTGCTGGTATACTCGTCTTTTTTCGAATGGGAGATGGAGATCATCTCGTAAGAGTGGATTGACTTCCAAACAAATCGCGATTTTTGGTGATGTTCCAGATATGAACCTATAGTTTAGATTTATTTACTCTTCCTGTAGCTGTACAGAAAAACTCTAATACATTTATCACTTTGATTCCATCCGCTTTGGCTTCAACTGTTTGGGTTCTGTGTAAATAAAATCGATAATTACTTGTGCTCATTTGAACTCTTTGTCAGTACTTACAATGTTTTAAATCGAACGTTAGACACCTACTTGATGTCGGGTCAGCCCAATAACGAATAGGTGGTGTATTGTACTTTAGTTACCCAGAGTATTATCATTTACTACTTCAGCTATGTTTAACGATGCTATTAAAAGACGTGGTTAGCCACAGGATTCAAGATAAACTACAATTTTAAAATAAAGAAATGTAAATTGTTAAATGTTAACTGAACAAAAGAAAACGTAATTAAATAAACATAGATAATGAAATTTTGTAACTAGTTGCGCGCAGGGATTTCCAAAGGATTTTTTCCTTACATAAGGTAATATATATAATTGACAGAACATGATAATTTAATTGTATTTTATATCAATAAAGTCAATCGCACTGACGACATCAATACAGTTAAATTTGGTCTTGTGGGTATCATACTGCAAATGGCCTGTATGTCCAGAAAACAAAACTGAGCCAATTTTAGTGTTTACGAACTAACGAACTATTCATCTCTTACATCAAATAGTTTTTATTCTGTACAATTGTTAATAATAAAAGTATATAGATCATATATTTAGTGATATTGAAAAATACATAATTAATACAGTAAGTATTATATTTACACACAAGTACTAATATGTATATAAAAATATGATTGCAGTTAATATATGGTAAAATTGGCAAAGACAAACAATTCAAAATGATATTAACTGAAGGTTGAAAATTACAGTTGCTTTACATTTGAAAATACGTACCTGGCTTTGAAGAAGTCTGTTCGCCTGAGTTATCCGTCACAACTGGAGCGTGGGTGGTGGATGGAACTGAACCATGTATGTTTGGAACTGAACAAACAACATTCAGTTTAATAACAATATTTTTTTGTAGTCATTAGACAGTCAGACAGATTTGAAGAACATTATATTAAATTTAAAAATACATAATATATATTTAATTGAAAAAATGATGTGGTATGCAATTTGTAAAAAAACAACAACATAATTAGTCATAACATATATAAAACAAATAATCTTCAACTTAACTAGGCAGATAACATGAAATTTACTGAAATATTGCAGTTTGAGGTAACCATAGAAAACTTCTACTTTTGTGGTTCAAAATAATTTGAAATGCTTATGTTACGATTTTTCTAGAAGATATTTACACAATACGATAGATGTTGAAAAATAATTTAGGACACTAACGCATAGAAAAATACTTTCTGTAATTGAATTGAATTTATCTTGAATTATGTGATTATTTTGAAATGTTAAAGAATTACTAAACTTCACTAAACAAGTAAAAAATTAATTAATCAATCAATTTCACTATCTAAATATGTAGCTACAATAAATGAAGGGAAAAGAAAGGATATTGGAAATTATAATTATAAACCTTAATATAACAACTTGCGGTGCACTACAGTTTATAATCACGGAAACAGTTTTGTGGACTTCAAATGTATTATCTTTTTAATGCATTTATAATATAGGAATTAAAGATGAATAATATAATATATTTGGAGAGTATGAAAAGCAAATACGGTTTTCTTGTAAAGCTTCGGTATTAATAATATTCATAAAAATGTATTCGTAAAGTGTCTAGCACGTTCTTTCTCAAATGCCAAGCGATTAGAAGGAAAGGAGATACAAATAAATAATGGTTTGTAAAGGTGATAAACGGATGATATTACCTTAATGTGACATCTGTGCAATAATTATAAGATTGTGATGTTTATATAAGAATATAAGAATATCTATTTGTTCGCTTTGGTTTCTGTGCCTGACTTCAAGTATAGAAATGCCGCGAATAAAGAACCTTAAAAAACTTGAAGACAATATACAGACAAATAATTTATGATTTTATATTATATAGCCGATAATTTTAAGTTTAAAAATGCAATTAAAAATATTAGTTTCGAATTTGAAAGTATCATATGATAAAGTCACTTTTTGAACGGAAAACGTTCCATCGCGAATACAATTGCCAAAGTTTCAGCAAATATTTAACATTCTACCGATTTGTTATTACTTCTCTAAAACTCCAAAAGGTTTCGCTACTGAGAAATGTCTATATTATTCTCATGAACACCTTAGAAGTGGCAAGAGAGTCCACATTGGTTAATGTTTAAAATTTTATTTTTTATATTCTAAGTATTAAATATAGCTATTGATTTTTCATAATTTCCTACACTCTTCTCCATAGTTTTTCATATGTTAATGTCTGTATTTATCTAAAAACATTCATTTTAACTATACCATAATAAGCAGCTAATCAAATTATTTCTTCTAAACACAATTAGCTTATTGTAAATTCGAAAAGTCCTACACAAACAACTGAAGAAGTTTCTCTTGTTTCTACTAAACTTTCGATTCTTGCGCTTCCATGTTCATCAAATTGCAGTTCATAATTCAATACGTGTGTAAGTTAAGAAACGTACACAACCTCTTTTAACACTAGAACAGGACAGTTCGAATAGAGTTATCCAATGATTTTTGCCAACTATATGCACCCGTTTGCTACCTCTGTACAATTATCTTTTAAATAGATCCAAGTTTGCCATCTATGTCAACACGGCTAAAGCAACACGAAGACATTGATTCTTTTATGATAGTGCACCCAACATTCAGTCACGTGTCACAACGTTGAAGAGGAACGTATAATCACGACAATGTGCAAATGTTTCTATCATTCTTTGGTACTGTTGCTTTTATTGATATCTACGTTTGCGTGACATCCAATACACACACGATGTTCCCGGGGGACAAATATTCCGAACGGCAAGACATGATTGTTATACTGTTTCTTGTGTAAAACATGACGAAAAATATATCTAACGTGGTATTTTGTCTAGGTCAGTGAACTGGGTAGAATTAAAAAATAATCAAACCTGACTTTTCCAATCTTACCTAATTTAATGTAGCTTAGTTCGACAAATGTAAAATGTGGAAAAGGAATTAAAAGGGGAGAGATTCCGTATGAGTACAAAGGAAAATGTATTTAGAAACCTTGAAAAGTGTGCGTTAAAAAAAACGGGAAATACAGCGTTACCCGTCAATCGAACCCAGACTACCTGCATAGCGACCAGGCACGGTAGGTACTAGACCAACCAACCAACCAACCACATATTTCATTGTACTTTGAAACACTTAGCAACCAGAGGCAGACTGCAGCGAACGTGGATAAGTGAGAACTAACCTCCACGAGAATGTTCAGATATAATATCACCTCGTTTTGTTCAGTAATGTTAAGTTATGTTCAGTTTCCTTTTGATATGCGTAGCTGTGTGGTGGTACACCGTTTTGAATCTATCCGTTTATGTGTTATCGATTTTTCTCCTTTGTCACAGATACTGATCGACCACCGTGAGATTCATTCTCATGGACCGCTTTGCAAGTATTCAATTCCGGAAATTTTACTACCTACTTACTCACCAAAGTTCGAAGAATAATATCCTCGCTAGAAACGGCTCATAAAAAACGACGAATTTCACCTTTCTGTTATAAATTATATCACTGCGCATTGGTTGTACCTCGTTATCATATGAGTTATATTTTACCCAAATTTTACAGATTATTCATCCAGAATAAGTGAAGTGAATTCCACGAATCTTAGTATTTTCACAGTGGAGGTATACAGTGTCTTGATAGCAGTACGTACCACACTATGCTCTGTTCACGTGCTGCATGAAATAGTTCACTTTTTTCAGCCTTCCTACTTACTCTCAAAATTTTTGGTATTATGATTTGTTATATCATTGGATACCTCTGGATTCTTGTTTCCTCTACCTTTCAATATACCATACATTGCTAACGTACTTACATATTAGTGTCCTGTTCACTGTCTTGTTGACAATTGTTTCCACAATTTCAATGATTTGGCCCGGATCGTTTCCTGTAAAAGATTGAATTGTATTATAAATACAATTTAGATATCAATACTGAAATCATTTATCTTCAGACATGTCGAATATTTTTAAGATTATTACAATATTTATAATATTATAAGTGATATTCCACTTATATAGAGTTATGCACTATTGTTCAAAAATTTAATAACAAAGCAACTAACCATTATAGATGTACCGAAAATGAAATTCCAGCACCAAGATAAAAGTATACCAGGCAAATGAAAATTAAACAGCAGAGTCTATATGATGCTTACACTGATGCAAGTTTCAATGTCAGAACGTTCAGGACGCAAGCGTATTACGATATAAATTTGAATAATGTTGTAAGAAACCGCTGTTATTGCCGTGTAGAATTCCTCCGTACAAAAGCTCATGTATTGAATTCTATAGGTGCCCGTTGCCATTCAGTGGGACAGTGTTACACACCTACTACAGTTGGATGTTAAAAACCTCTTATCTTTACCCACATGTTTTGAGGATATCGCGTAACTGTGCCTGTTGTGAAACATGTTTACATTTTCATGAGCATTCTGAGTTATAAGCTAGAAAGTTATCGTGTTGAACTAACCTCACATTTTCTATTGCTTGGATATAGGGTCGAAAGTTAACATGTTGAACTAACCTCTTCATAAGTTTTCGTGAATGGTTGCATAAGGGGGTTCAATCATTATATTGATGTATGCCCATGACATCATTTCAAATTCCCCCACATACCATAGTGCATTGAGGAAGTTCCCTATGTCGAAGACGGATATCCAACAGACCTCTTCTAGATATTGACCTGTGATGAGTTAGAAACGAGTCTTCAGCTAATACTGCATAGATTCCCATTCTTCCTCCAATCGGTTCTAGGACGAGAGTCTACTGCTACAGAACCACACACTACACCTTCTTTTAGTAGTATTCGAAGCATTTCATATTGTAGCACTGAAATGTTAATTACAAACGTCCTCTTACCCACATCTACCACTCTGGCGAATATAACTATCTTTAGCAGTGCACCGCGAGCGTATTGCGGAGAAAATGTCTACGCCAGGCCATCGTTGGCATCAGCTCTTAACGCTAATCTCCTCCCTGCCAATTATACATTGATCTCAATAAGGAATAATATGCTCATTCAAAAGCCTCCAACACAATCATATACATATAAGTTTTAGTGGCTCTAAATGCTTACTCGTTTTCGTTCTCTTTAGACATTCAATATATTCGTAATAGCATTAGCACACTCTATCACAGTGACAATAACGCTTACGAAAAGTTTTAAAACGTATTTGTTGGGACAGCTAATAGCGTACTACAACGTGGCACTTCCCGTGCGTTCTGTGGGTTGTGAACTTACCTTAAATAAGTGGAATTATATTCATTATGTTTCATTTATATTTTAATTATAACATTAATTTCCTTTCAATTTCCTTTAGTTGTCTTCTAGTACATACGCTGTGTGATCAAAAATATCTAAACACTAAGCGAGACGTCCTTATCATAGAGAACGGCACAGTACGACCATCTACCTCATTAAACATATGTTCAGCGGTATTATAAGTCAGCAAAACGTGCGAGATAGTATAATGGGACGGTCTGAAGAATTCCAGACTTCCAACGTGGTCAGATGTTTGGATGATATTTGTGCAGGAGGTCTGTGCGCAGGATTGTCAACCTCCTGAGCTTCCCTAGTTCTACTTTTCCAATGATATAGCAAAAGATGTGTACAACAAAACGGTGCACAGGCTGACTTTCAAAGTTGACCTGCACAGAACAACAAGTGTCAAGGAAAGTTGTACAATGTTATCGCCAATCATCCATCACCACTATCACATAGGGATACCAAACTTTATTAGGAGCAATATCAAGCACCAAGACTGTTCGACACAAGGCGCTGAAACTTAGTTCTGATAGGCGAACTGCAACCCGTAAGCGACACATAACATAGACACATGAAAAACGCGGTATCGCGTAGCGTAAGTAACAAACCAAACTAGATCATAAATCAGTGGAGAACCATTCAGTGGAGTGATCAATCACAGTATACAACGTGGCGATAAGATGGAATTCTGTGGATGTCACGAATGCCTGGTGTGCGAAAGGTAAAATATCGATTGTGAAATTCGTTGGTGGTGATATTAGAACGTCGACATATTGCGCCTGGATGGTGCTTGGACCTCCTTTTGCTTTAGGTGGCCATGATACAGTATACGGTCACGTTCCTGTTTCCTGCCATCGAATACCAATTTGTGAATGACCACTTTACCTTCCAACACTACTGAGCACCTGTCCATAATAAAGGGATTATGAGAAAGTGCTTTGATAACAAGTAACGTCCTAATAATGGATTGGTCTGCTCAAAATCTTTATATGAATCTCATAGAACATCCATAGGACGATTCACACCGACGTACATCGATACCTCTTTATACTTCGGATCTCCGAGAGACATAGGTTTAAATTCCCTTTGAAATCTTTCACCATCTGATTAAAAGTATGCTTACGAGAGTGCAGACTGTTAAGTCTAAGGGTGGGCAAACACCGTAGTGATTGCCAGTTTTCCTTATGCATGGCGGACCCAACTTGTACTTCATTTTCAGGATTGTGTCCAGATACTTTTGATCACATAGTGTATCTCCAGGATATAGATTAAATCACTTTGGAAAATATTTGTTTGCTATAGTAATAGATATAAACAACTAAATTTAGTTCATGGAAGATTCTGGTTTAGACTTCTTCTATCAGTCATATGGCTTCTTCAATTATACATTGAACTCAATATTTACATAAATACTTGAAAATTGTCTTTATTAGTTTAAGGAATTAACTCCGTTGGCAGTTACAATTGAACGATATTGATATTTATTACATGATCAGCTCCTAATCAAATGTAAACCATTCTTTTAATGTAATTGAGTATGCAAATCTTGTTCGTTGCAGCTGGAAACAAACATATTTGAAAATGTCGTAGGTATTACTAATTATACCCAGTGTAAACTATTTGAGTAAAAGATGCATTCTGAAACATAATTTAGTTGTCCACTTAAAACTAGGGCTAGCCTGTTTTGAGTCTTGATTATCTTTTCAATAGTGTGTACCAGTTACTGTATATCTATTTGAAAAGGAAATTAGGATAGTATGATTTTCGTATATATGAATTTGAGAGTATTTGAATTTTATTTTTTAGAAAAGTTAAATACAAGTTGACTACGAAAGGTAGTTTACATTTGCAACAAACTGTAAGTGATAAAGTAACCTTAAACTATTTCTAAATAGATTTGGTACAGGGATATTTCACTAATTCACTACTTTAATTGAAATTGTAAATTTCGAATACTAGTTTGCATTGTTGAGAAATTCATGTATTTTTAGATAGATGTTTGATATATTACTAATTAATTCATTAGGTAAAACTTCAATTTTTAACATCATATTTCACGATGCGAAACATCATTTTGTATAAGAAGGTATGTATATTAAAACATTCTTAACAACTAAAAATTGATGTCACTTTTGAAGTAAATAATGTTATTTCTACATAGCTAATATGTAGTAAATTATGAAATATATAACATAATTAATAATTACCTGATATATTCAAAAGGTGTATGCTGGCATTCAAACATTCCGTTAGATTATGGATTGCTGTGTCATTTCCAGGTACTAAAAATTAATAATATTTTATATACATATTGCTTCAAAATCATGCAAATATATTAAAATAGAGAATAAAACTACTTTTGAATAAATTAAACTGATACTGTGATCCTGCAATCCAAAATGTATTAAAAGATGTTCATAGAACTTAAAGCTGCAATATAACTAGGATAAACTTAGAAACATTACCAAATGAAATATCTAAGCTCTACTGTTGTTCTCTTTACTTTCCTAAGAAACTATCGGTAATATGAAGTAAAGTAATGTTGAAGGCACTATAGGTAACATTACAGAAATATTTTATGTTTATTGCTAAGACCTCTAGGATGGTATATTTGACATAGGAGATATACAGGGGTTGGAGAAAAAAATCTAAAACGTTTGAAAAAGTGTGAAAATCATACCTAGTATGGTGTGGGGCCTCCTTTTGCGTCCAAAACAGCTTGGATCCGACGTGGAATTGACGTATACAGCTCCTGAATCGTGGTGTGTAGAATGTTGTACCATTCTTCCTCCCAAACATGCTCCAGTTCCCTAAGGGATGATGGTGGAGGGTAATCAGACCGAACACGCCTTTCTAACACAGACCACAATGGCTCAATGATGTTCAGATCTGGTGATTGTGGGACCCAGGGGAACTGTGATAGCTCCTGGTCATGCTCCTCAAACCATGATTGCACCGTTTTTGCAGCGTGACAGGGTGCCAAATCATCTTGGTAGATGCCATCACCATCCGGGAACAATGTGTGGGCCATGGGTAGAACCTGGTCCCCCGAAATGGCCTCATATGCCTTAGCATTCATCATTCCATGCAGGGCTATGATGGGACCTGCAGAAAACCACGATATCACTGCCCATACCGTAACAGAACCACCCCCCTCTTTACAGTTGGGCGCAGACAGTCTGGATCATAGGCCTGCGACGGTGTTCTCCATACGTAAACACGACAGGTTGTTGGAAACAAGGTGTAAATCGATTCATCGGAATACATTACGTGTTTCCACTGATCAAGCGTCCACTCCTTGTGGTCCCTGCACCACTGGATACGCCGCTTCGCATTTACTGTTGTGACCAGAGGTTTGGAGATCGCGGCCCTGCCATGAATTTTCATTTTATGAAGTTCCCGTCGCACTGTTTTTGATGAAACCGGGTTCTGTATTCCGGAATTGAGTTCAGACGTAATTTTCATTGCAGTGGTCTGCTTTTTAGCTGCTACAATCCGTTTTAATGCCCTCCTGTCCCTATCGGACAGGATTGTCTTTCGACCACTGTTGTGCTTTGCAGACGTTGTTTGCCCATGCATTGTGTATGCCCTCCTGACATTGGACACAGTGCCTGTCGATACCCCCACAATGCTCGCCACTGTTGTCACTGAAGCTCCAACCAGACGGGCACCAACGATCATGCCTCTTTGGAAGTCTGTCAGGTCGCCCATTTTACCGCACCACTTGCACACCACGACACTCACAGGTGAACTGGGTACTGCTGACGGAAGAGGAAGGTCCACATGGCATTGAAAACAAAACACAATCGGCAACCGCAACACGTGGTGTACAGTTTCGGGCCACACTTGTGTGTCCTGTATGACGTGTTTTTAGATTTTTTGTCCAACCCCTGTATGTTAGATTCATGCTATTTTTCTCATTGAGATCTCCGCGACAAGAACAATGCTGGAATATTATATTTTTTATATATAATACTACGAAATTACACTGTGGTACTCTAAAAGACATGATAATTTAGATACAAGTTATGATCTGATAAAGAAATAACAAAACTTATTGCGTACCTTTACGTTCAAGATATCGTTAACTTCACAATTAACAGTTACTTTACCAAGCGAATCGATAGCCAAAATAAGTTACTTGTTTCTATGACGTTATAGGATATATACCAAGTTGATCGAAGACAAATAATTTTACCCAAGTCGACAATCATTAACGCAACTGCTGATGAAATGCAATCATCATAACAAACATCTGGCAACATGTGTCAAGAAATGTTTTCAAAATAGATTCGAAACCAATTAGAAGATACTCAAAATTTATAGAATTGCAACGACCGGTTGATGAACTGAGAAGACAAGAGGCTTTCTTATACCGAAATTTTGTTCAAATTTTTTGTTGATAATTGCAGGCTTAAAACTTTATATCAACATGTTATCAAGATATTAATAAAGTATTCTGTTCTCTCTGGGCTTTTTCTTTATTTGAATAATAAAAGATGACTTAGCGTTAACCCAGAAATTGTGTGGATAATGCTTAATAATATAATAGTGCATCTACATTAAGTCAGCTCAATATTAGTTGGTGATATTTTTCAAAATGGTTCCCTCATTTAAAAAATTATATAAAAAAGGATGTGTGATTCAGAACGTTATCACAAATCAGATTTAGTCACACTCTGCTTTATATGCGTATTCCATAATGATGTGTTGCTTATGCACAATCATTCAGGTCTCAACACACAGAACTGTGAGCGATATACAACAAACTACCAAGGTTTTTTGACAGTGAACATATAATACAATCCAGGGTAATATGGGAGTGGATTTAAACGCGTAAAGGGTGACACTGAACGGTTTAACGAAAGTATTCCTATAATTACTATTCTTAAATAAAAAATAGAGTAAACATTGATTAATTATAACTGGTAATAAAATAAAATAAAGATATGTGGTATTAAACTGTAAGTTTAATACAGATAACCCACACTCTTCTTATAGTAGCAGTACAATTAGATGTTGAAATAAACCTTCGATTTGACATTTGCAATCTCTAAAGTTGCACACATCTTCAACATTTGATTTTTCCTTTTATCCACCCACATATAGCACATGAAACCATACTTTCTATGTATGCCACTTTATACATTCCAAAATCTTTGAAAAAGTATGTGGCTTCATAGAATTAACGATCACATAATCTAAGATGGTCATTTATCCCTTTTGACAATTATTTTTTTTCTCATGGAAACTAATGCCCTTCCTTCACGTTTACTTCTCTGCTTCGTTATTTGAAACAGTTAATTGTAAAAACTTTTCTCAAGTGTCAGAGAAATAATCAATTATCGTACATTGTGTCAGTTTAACTTCAGACCCAATGATTTGTATGCTTTTGTCAGGGACGAGAACAAACCCAAAAGCTTACTTGCGTTCAGAGTCACCCTCCGTCCAGAGTCTCCAACGCCATCGCTATTGCCAAGTGATTTTCCAGATATATTGAATACTGAAATTTTAGTAACCTGTTTCAAACAATCATCAAGGATCACAGTATCTTTGGTGACTTGACAGAAACAATGGATTTTTAAAAGTTTTATGCGTTCTTCATTTACTTTGGAAATTTGTGAGATAACTTCGACTAACAACACAAAAACAGTATTCATCAACTAAATATATTTTAGTAGTAACAATTCAAACTAGCAAACGAGAGATTTTACCTTACAGGACCGCATAGGAAAAAATATATATAAAATAATACAATTATCTTAGGTTATATAAAAACTATTTTCGAAAAAAATAACAATTTGATATTAGTTCCACTTCAAATCCATATTTAAGTGCCATAGCTCTACTACTCTTCTTATATATCGTTCTTGCTCTTCAATATGCTAGAGGATGATATTAAACGTTAAATATTCCCACAAAAGATTCAAAATCACACACATCTGTACCAAAACTAGTTACATTGTCTAAAAGTATTTATACATTTATGCAAAAGGCTAAAGGAATTACCATACATAAAGGAATATTCTTGTTAATATTACATCCATAACTACAATTTATTCCTGTATCCTGAAGATAGTATCCTGTCTTTGCCTTCTGAAAAATTCCTGGTGAAACGAAAACTACCATGATGCTTGGGCGCGTGGGTTCAGCTACCCACCCATTTCCGTGCAATTCATTTAATAGTGAACCTGAATATTTACTAGCTTTACTGGAAGTAGACAAAGCTAATCATATGTATGTATGATGGAGCTGTGCATCGAAAGTAGTGAAAATTAGGGAATAGCGATTTCATTGAAGAAATGACTGACTGAACGACTGTGTGCATGAATGAACAAATGAAATTACTTTTTTATTTTTAGATTTATCTACGAAATTGTAGCATACCTAGAGGAGGTGGCGCTCCAGGTGTGGGCTCCGGTTCTATAGAAAAACGAAACAAAACATATGTAATTAGCAGAAATACAGAAGGAGTTTTACATTAAAATTCCGGCTTTTCTGAAAATCATTGGCAATATGAGGAGTTTACCAGATCTGAGAAACTTTTACTGTTCAGAGACCACATAATCGATTGTCGGAATCATAGCTGGAGCATTGACTTTCTTTCTGGATGTTGCACCATACACGACATTATATAATTATGTGTCTAAAATCATCTTTATTAAAACTGCGTGATATGATACTAATTTAAGTGAATTAATTACAATTTCTATTGAATATACATTATTACTAATTAGAAAAACTTTTGAACCAAAGTATCTTTCAATATTGTACGTATTAAAGAAGTCGGTACATGTACAAATAATACTGATATTTCTATGTATAATGAAGTTACTAAAATTAATTGAAGCTTATATTACGAATATATTCTAACTTATTTAAATTAGGTGAAATTTAGGGAAACGTTTATCACTAATATTTTCTACTATACTAAAAGTAGCTAAAATTAACTGATAATTCGCTCCATGAACGAATAAATCATTCTATCAATCTATCTATCTATCAATCAATCTACCTTTCTAATTAATGTAACATACCTAGAGGACGCGGTGGTTCAGATGATCTCTGCGGTTCTAATGAAAATAAATACAAACATATAAGTAAAAAACGGAAAGAGAGAAATAAAATTAAACCTTAAATTCAACATTTTCAAAAACCATTAGGCCGAGTAGTTGTTAGCTAAATTGTGAACATTTTTGCTGTTCCAAATTTCATAGGTCTTTGTCGGAATCATAGCTGAAATATTAATTACGCTGTAATTTTCAGCGTGCACAACATTATAAATGTATCTCAAATGATGTATTCATTTAAACTATGTGCTCTCTTACGTTTTTTACGAGTAAATTGTAATCTGTTTTAAATTGTAATTCAAATTGTAATATAGTATTCGAACACAAGTTCATTTTTAATATGGTTTGTGTACTGTAGTACACCGTATAACCTTGATGCTTTTCCAAGGACGCTTTTTAACTTTGATGTTAAACTTTTAATCTGAAAATTTTGTAGATATACTGAGAGTAGCAAAAATTAACTAACAATCATGCCCATCAAAAATGAATTATTTAATAATCAATCAAGATATCTACATACAGGGTGTTTCAGAACAAAGAAAATTGTTTTCGGGAGGTGATTTTTAACATCGATATAAGTGAAAACGTACCAATAAACATGGGTTGAATTCCTCTTCGTTCTCGAAATACAGGGTTTACAACTTAGAGCCTAAGTAAATATAATTGATAATTCGTCGTAAACCTTAAAGATGGATTGAAATAAAATTTCGTTTTCGGAAGGTAATTTGTATTAACGCAGTGGATACTAACAGTTTAAAAGTGACGCCATTTGGTGGTCAGTGCTGCCAACTTGGCATGGCAATTACTTTTCTTAATGTCACCACGTCATTCATTGGATGCATGTTATCCTCTGGTGATGGAAAATATTATCTGGAGCACATAACGCAGTTTTCAAAACCTGAAAGTTTTCACCTTCTTTTGAAGGAACGTTGCAATTCTTCATGTTTAAGTTGGTATAATATTTACAGCTTGGAACATTGTGTTTTGTGCTTTACATGTGTGATTTATTGTCACGAGAGGACCCAGTAAACTGACGTATTTATAAAAATAAATGTTATATCAAATCGATAACACTGACAATATGGTGACAGAGAATTTTAATTCGTGCTATCCGTCAAGTATTTAAATACCCTTACATTTTTATTCACCTTTTCCAATTGTTATAGGCCGACTTTGGGCTCCAAGTTGGAACCAAAGTTGCCTAAAGGCCTTAAAAATAAATTCAAATTAGAAGTTCGACATTTTATTCCTCCAATAAGAAGGGGAATTTCAATCATGCTCATAGGAAATATACATACCTCCTGGTGTTGTCTCTGGTTCTTCTGAAACATAAATAAGAAACACGTTGTGAGGAAAAGGAAGGAAGAACATATAATTGAGAACCTGAACATAAGATGCTATGCTAGGATTTAATAGACCAAAACACTATAAAAATTCACAAGTTACATGGTCTATGTTTCGTATCCTAGGTGTAGTACTGTTTTTTTGATACGAGACCCAGCATACACAGCATTTGAGGCCTTGGTGCGGAAATGGTGAAATGCGCAATTAGAAGAACCGCAAGTTACAGATACGTCGTAAATATAATTATTGCATGCACTTTGATTGATATTTTGATATTTTTACTCTTTATTTGAATTTGAATGCAATGAAAACAAACAAAAAAATCAAGTAATTGAAGGACAAGGGGCCAGATATTCCTACGCCACATTTTTATGATAGTGAGAAAAATGAGATTGAAGATTTCAAAATACTACATAAATCAGAATTTATACATTTTTCTCCAAGATTCTTCGTATGAATTAAGGCTTTGCATTCAATTTATGACTTACAATGTTAATGATTTGGAACCATGTATGTCAATGATAGCGGTAGATGAATGAGAAAGCAAATACTCACAATTGTGGGATAGGGTGCAGCAGGATTTGACGTGTCATACAGCGTTTGAAAGTGCATATTACGATTCTGTAAGTTTAGGCCACCTATATGGTCTTGGATCAGTGCTATCATTAGAAATGTTAATTTTTTTCACACCGCCCTAGGGGTCCCAGGAAGTTTCTACTGATCCATTTTTTCTGTGCCTTAGTACGGCAAAATGTTTTCGAATGCAAGTTGAAGCATCAAAATCGGGCTTATAGTTTGCTAGTTCTGAAACAAGCTGTATACATTGGAGTGTCTCTAACAGACTCATTTGTCAGCATCACTCGAAGAAATACCGTTCTTCATAATATGTACTAAAAGCTCGTTTTAAAATCTTAATGAAATATTTTGAAATCCAGAACTTTAATATTTTTTTTATTCTAGTTCCCCTGATAGCAAAGTTATAGCAAAAGGGACATTGCATGTCCGCTCGTGGTGTCTGTTCGTCTGTCCTTACGTATTCATAAGTAAAATCTAAGTAGCTACAGGGTGTAGAGAGATGTGCTTGGTGTCGTTTGAAAGATGTTAACGATACTAGCTCAGAGCCGTCTGAACAGTCTTGATTGGTGTAACGATTCAGCTTTCCGAATCAATTTTTGAAAAAGAATTTATTCGAATAACTTTCATGCATTTAGCTACGCCAAACTTAGCATCAACATTATTCGACACAGTATTTAAATACTGTGAGTTTCCCCGTAACTAAGGACAACAACTGTCAGTATTGCCATCATCCTATTTTATAAAAAAAAAATGTTGGGTGGATAAAATGCTTTCAAGGGACCAGCACCTTTACAATTGTTAGAAGAACTGCAGATACAACGTGTTTAGTTCTAACGTGTTCTCTTATGTTAGCACCAATTTTACACTTCGTAAGTGCAGAAACAGTAATTAGACGCAAGTGTTCAATATAATATGCAACTCAACTCAAGCTTTGTACATATGAACATTTCGGCAAGATAGTCCTCTTCCACATGCATTGTTTTCTACATATGACACTTGATGAAATAAACTATTCTTTGTCATCGACAAAAATATACTTTATACTATAAGAAGTTATTACACAATGAGTATATTATCTTTTCGTTTAGAAGATCTTACCAATGGTTTACGTAGGTCCGCTTCAAGAAGATTCAGGTATATTACATTTCATTAATAAGTCGTAGGCCAAATTATATTCAACATTCCTAAACTTACCTAATTTTGTGTTTGTCCAGAAGATTCTGCTTCACGAGAAGAGGGTGCATATGTTTACTCTCTGGTACACAGCAATTATTTAATATAACATATGTTGTAAATTAAAAGGCCCTTTTCTGGCGTTTTTGTTACCGAGCAGACGTAGCTCAGTTGTAGGGTGTTTGCGAATTATCGGGAAAACGTTTATACAATCCCAGCGGGCGTCCATTCTGACTGAAGTTTTCCCTTGGTTTCCCTCAGTCACACTATTTTTAACTTAGGGCATGACCAACACCATCACGCATCCTTTCCCCTCCCTTATCTCGGCCTGAGCTTTAAATACCTAAAAACCATAAATAAAAAAATACCTTTCTACTTCTGTGGAAATCACATATGATGCTTCAGAATGTGGCATTGGAATATCCTGCTAAAAAACTTTTCATGGGATATCTGGGGGCAAGAGGGAACTTTAGAGCATATGTTGCCATTTATGAAGATATTTCGAAACCTAATATTAACAGTCAGTAGTGGCAATGTAAGCATGTTACAACAACCTTTAACTCGTTTTACAACAAAGCATGACATCTTGCTCCATACCCTTTAATTTATTTGCATGTTACACCATTTCTGCACTATGCCCCTGTGTAAGTCTGTATCTGGATATATACACACATTTTTCTCTCTTACAATATAAAAGACAGAACGATCGAAGCAATCAATTAACCCAATAATTAAAATAACTAATATATCTATATAGTACATGAATATCACAATACCTGTAGGGCCTGGTGGTGCAGAAGTTTCCTCCGGTTGTGCTGAAAACATATAAAAATTCAAAGTAATAAACAAAATTAAGTGAATGAAATTTAATTTATATTTCCCAATATCCCTAAAACCGTTTGCCATAGAATGTGTTTAATGAACTGAAAACTAGTTCACACGTCAATGCTCTGGTCCGAGTATTATAGTTATCACTTTCATTACTAGTTTCTCTGTACTGGCTGTGCTTCATGTTTTTGAAAAACGTTCTTAAAAAATCGTAAGTTCTGTTACATTTCTCATCAATAAATTGTACGTGTATTGAATATTCACTATATGAATGGACATGCATTTAATGACCAGTCACATGGATACTAAATTCAACAAATGAGTACCATAACATAATTATAATAATGATCGCTAACAAACAATGAATGGTTTTAAGAAAATATAAACACTTACTTGATAAATTATACTGTGCTTCAACATATTTCCTTTATCAAAATTTCTGAACTATATATATATATTAAAAAGTAATACATTTAAAGAGAACATTTATTCTAAACAAAACAACTATAATAACTTGTGTATTACCGGTACATTCTATGATGAACTAGGTAAATCTCTGTGTTGATAGCAACACTTAAATGATATTACAAAATTTACTGTAATCTTTCTAGACAACAATACAACTGCTCATTGGTGATCGATTTTAATTTTAATTCCAATTGTTAAAAATGTCTAATTCTTTCTGTTGGTGCAGAGTAACTAAATGTAATGAAACTGAATTGAAGATTAACAAAAGATAACTATCAATTGATTATTTTGATTGGATATGAACCTACTGCCATATTGCAATTGAAGTTTCTTTTACAATACCAACAGTATTTAAAACTGTAGTTATTTAGGAGAGAGATCAAATCCTTCTACATTTCATAATTTTTGGCTGAAATTTTTATTTTTCTGATATAATCTGTTCACACAAGTTTTTGAATTTCAGCCAAAATTATGCATTTTGGAAGATTGCTTCTCTGCTCCTGACACATTACTTTTTGACAACGGTTGTTTCTCAAAAAATACATTGTCTTTTATATAGGCTATTTTGAAATAAGCATAAATAGAAACTGGTATGAGAAATGTCAGGTAACTGGAAACTAATTATTCAAAACCTGTAACATATTTGTAGAAGGGTCAGTAGGTTACGCGAGACAAACGGGTATTAAGCATATAATCATTTACATGTCCACAGGAAATACCCTAAATTTGGAAAGCAAGGAATAAGCTATATTGATAGTAGAAAAGTCCCGGAGAATATTTATATTTCAGGGTTTAAAATATTTTTGGGAAAATCATGGCCCTAAAAGAACATTCCCTTTACAATTATCTGCTGCACGAAAATCTAATAAAAATGTTAATTTATGACAAACTAACTTTTAAATATATTGTTTTAAATTTTATTTAGTTTACTCTGAACACAATGGATTCTTTTAGAAACGTCATATAAGTAAAGTTTACTTAGCAATAAAAGTGTTGTTGTTCTTTCAGGAGAAGATTTATAATTAGTAGTAAAAGGATTTTTGTTCTTTTGAGATAAGTTTTATAAATCTTTTATGTTACAAGAAAGTTAATTAGAAGTTTCAATAAGTTCTTTGTTGTCCGTCTCTGTCTCATAGGATCCGCTCTTCAGTTTTCTGCGGCATTTATTATTCCAAATTAATTAGTTTGAATATCTATTATCGCAGAACCAACAATTCAAGGAAATGTAAATAAATAGACATGTGTCACGTCAGCTTCAAAGTTCTGGTCAATTGTTTAATCTTTTAAGATGTGTGCACACAAGTTACTTGTACTTAATTAAAGATTTAATTAATTGTGGACAAGAATATTATCAGGAAACATAGCTTTTGAAATTTAATAATTTTGACACTACTTTAAACAACTGAAAAGTATTTTATGATTTGTGACTTGTAAAGAGGAAGTCGCAAAAGAACGAACTTCCAGAACTATATTTTATAAAATATTTTTCACATACAACTGGCGGTTTCAAATGTTGAATTAACGTTGATTTCACGGAGAAAAAACAGTTAATAGTTGAGCTATCGATGTTTTATTCATCAGTTTGTTTAATAAAATATTGAAGAGAGATATATCCAGATTATAACAGTAATGGTCCCGCTGAACTTTATGTCGTGAACAAGCATATCGCTTATAACAAAAGAAACTAATATGATTCTTCTAACCTAACAGAACCAATATTATTGAATTTGTTATTAATAGATATTAGTATATACAATATTTTTATACAAAATACATCTTGAGTCTGCCGGAAATCGAGCCTGAGTTTCTTATGTTTCAAGTGGACGCCCTATCCACTGAAGCACGCTACCAACTTGCAAAAAGCGAGTTGGAATTTTTACTTACTCAGCATATTTTATGTCGTAACTTACAAGTGGCATAACCATTACTATTATGATCCCTTCCTGAAGGAAACATGTTCCAATTTCCTCATTGTTAAATAGATGTATCAGCTATTGATACGCAAATATTAAATAGATGTTTCTTTTACTCAGCTAATGAGATACATACCCTGGAAGAGCAAGAATGTGAAAACGCAAGAAAGATTATTGCGATCATTTTGATACTAAAAATTTATGCTGTGGTGTAGGAGATATATGAAATTAAAAATACACAAGAAATGCATGTTTTATGGAAGAAGGAGACCTCTAAAATATTACCACGCAAATCAATATTAGAACAAAAATATCGTCAATTTCGTTAAACCGTAAGAAATGTATAATTGAAACATAATATTATAGTGGGTTTTTGACTTGACAGCTAAATTGACAGAAATGAGACATGTTCCACTAATAAATCGTGAAATGTATTATCCCCAAGAATTTTGTCATCAAATAGGAAATATAAACAATCAAGGCGACTGGCAACCGGGGTATTCATGATTCACCAGCGAGCTTCCTATTTAGATAATTAATGTTAACTTGTAAAAATTGTGTCGAGACACTTCGAACGTAACCTCAACCACTGTTTTAGTTCTAGAAGTTTTTGAAATTATCCTCCAATTATCTCAGGCCCACCCATGTGGTCAGGATAGGCTATTTGTCTATGAACGACTCACGCCGAGACTTTTTCATTGACTCCTCAAAAACCTTCTGAGCATTAGTAGTTTCTGACCGCTGAAAGCTGTTGAGATGCGAAGTAGGGACAGAGCGATTGTATCACAAACTTCCTGCGGAAAACAAAACAAGAATCTTCACAATACGACATTTGAGAAACTGCTTTCTGATTTATGATGGTTCCTTCATTAAAGAAACACCGTAACGTATATTAAAAAGAACTGGGGTACTTAGAAACATTGCTTTAAGAGAGGTTACAAAAGGAAGCGCATGTTTGTTAAAATGGAAAAAGTCTTCACAGACAGCGGCAGACAGACATGCAAAATTAATAAAGAATAATGCCAGTAATAGAGAATATGGATGGTAGAAAGGACGCTAGTGGGAGGTAACTAGTGGGAGGAGTATAAGGAAACAAAGACAAAATTACAACAGCTTATTCAGATCATGAACAGTTTAACATAAAATGGTGAAGATGCTAAACTATTAATCTAAAGTTTGAATCAAACTTGAGTTTGTCCTTAGTGATCATATTAAAAATAACAAACATATTAAAAATGCGACTTACGGGGTTCTGATTTCTCTGGTCCTTCAGTAGTTGTTGGTCTTGTTACTGGAAACCACAGTAAGTAATTATTAGATTTGACAAGCAGTTTTGTTGGGAAACCATGATTTGAAATTATCACTCTTTCCAAAACGCTATTAAAATTAATTACATAAAGTATTGGCAGACACGAATGGTTTCAATTCTTTTAGTTTTTTTTCTTAAAAAATTGTAAAGAAAATTAATAGTTTTCAAATAAATCAAGAAGTAAGATATAATTAAATATCAATGCCACAAAGAGAATAATAATACATATTAACTGTGCTAATAGCAAATTATTTTGAATCGTATTTTATATTATCATTGCTCTTAGCACTATGGAAATATTGATAAAACATTATACTATGCAATCTATAATTTTGCAAGAATAAAGAAATCTTTTAAATTTTGGGAAAGTAACTAAGACTACTAAATAAGTCAAAATAAGTTTGTTATATTTTTAAATTAATAAATCATAATAAAGTATAAAGACGTCAGTCTGCATAGCTTATTCCTTTTGTTAATGCTGCCTGGATGTAAAACAACAGAAATTAAATATTTTAGTTGTACATATTAATATTTAACATTAAGTTAAAATATACTGTTTACATTTGTAGACATTGCAAATTTTGATGCCATCCTTTTCGGATACAAAAAAAGGAGAAATCTCTTTGTAAAGCATGTTAGTGTTAGTCTGAAAATGCTGCTGTGCTATTTGTTAGAACTACCAATTCTTTTGTTGGAGTTGATGTTACGTATTTAGATGAATATTTACAATGTTTGTGAACATAGTTCCATAGTCGTTTTAGAGTAACAAATATTTCATTACAGAAACGCAAATGGATCGATGAGAAGAGCGCGTGTAAGTATGACATTGTTTTACATACATGATTAGCCAAATATGACCAAGGAAGATATTAACTTGAGTTGTGTAATGTGAGATTATTTTGAGCAATCAACTTTGCTTTATATATCTTGCTAATATCTCAATCTTTTATCTTCAGGTTCGTAAGTATACTTGTCATCCTTTCATTAAGTAAGAGCTGAAGTTAAGACCAATTTTACTTTAAAAATATGTAATAATGCTGGTGTTGTGTTAAAATGAAAAGAAATAATAATGGCATAAGTGAGTACTTACTGTCTTCCTTTGTTATTTTGTGTCCATTGTAACATATGTCCTAAAATCTTAAAATCTGTTTCTCAAACTTTTTGTCTACAAACTTTAAAATGAGAACTACTATATATCATATCTTCATATTGAAAAGCTCTACAGCATAATGATATAGGATAAGGGTACTTACGATTTTATTGCTTAATGGATAAATATTTGAAATATTTATGTTAAGCAAATTAGACCTTTAGAGATATTTTATGTAAGTTTCAAAATTCCCTTTGCAATATATTTAAATATAGTGGATGGAGGGAAGATGCCCATCGGGGAAGGATGCTTACAGTAACTTAATTCCACAACTATGATCGTAGATGTAAAACTTGTGTGGTGTGGTAAAACTTATCAGTACGCTCTCTAAAGAGCCGTAGTGAATGTTGCATAGTCTGTCACATAGAGACGAAACAAGTCATTTGAAAAATAAATATATTTTTTTTTGCTTAAAATATTTTTTCAAAGCAGTAAATAAATAGTTTAGAATAGTGCTAAATTACATGGCAGAGTAGAAAATACACTGGAATATGGTAGTTTGGACTTACAAGTACTTACTTAGATTATATAACAAAGCTGGGAAGGTAGGAAACAGAGAAGGTGGGAAACATATGAAGTTGCGTCAACTCTTAATGTAGGGTTAGATGCTCAAGGCCTAAACGCATTGGATAAATTAAGATGTTTCCACTGATTCCTAGTTAAACACTCATTTTTTGAATATTCTTCTTGAACAGAATGGACTCAAACACAGATATGTGTAATTTGTAATTCGCAGTCTACATAAGTATTCAATAGAATTCGAATATCGTTTATTGCCTTTAGGTAAATATGACTCAGGACGTAATAGGTATGGAGTGAGGAAATGGGAATGAAATCAATCAGGCTCTAGTTTTGTAGGTACTGTCCCAGAATTAACCTTATGTAACTAAAGATACCCTTGGATAAAGCTCAGTCATTATGACCACCGCTGGGATCGAACCCAAGACCTGTCGAACATGAAGCCAATGCTCTACGAAATGTACTACGGCTACTACGTAGACCTTTAATAGAATGTATGTTATACGTTAAAGAACTAGTCTTTAATCCACATAAAACCAAAAGTTATTTTTTCATTAAATTGTTGTATCATCCATTATCAGATAAGAAATATGTACTTTTAAGCAGATATTGTCAATGAAGATGTGCTAACCAATATTTTCTAGTTCGTGCATTTTAGTCATATTATTGATAACGTTGAGATGAAGTTTTCTCGCAGTTTTGTCAGACTGGTGCTCTGAGTTAAAGGTGGTCGAGCGTGGGATTGACCAGCAGACCTTAGTTTGTGTCGTAGGTCGAGAACATATGGAGCGCTACCTCCACATCCGCCATCCCCTGTTCACTACGCTCACCACACTTAAAGGGAATAGCTTTATCTTCACCCTCAAATGAGTGGGCATCTTAGAATGATGTCTTGGATAATATACTTATTTTGATATGCCAGTTTAAAGACCCATATACCCACTTAGTATATATTTACCTTGATGTACTTCCGTCAATGTGAGCATAAATGTTCAATATATATTGTTGTGTAAAAAGTTTGCTTTTCTGTTTCTTTTAAATGGTTCACAGTGTACCCTGTACAAAAAGGTGTGGCATCTTCCCTGAATCCACCGTAATTATTTATTTACCACCACACTCGGTTGTCGAATAGTTAAAGTAAAACACTCAACAAAAAATAATTAAATTAAACCAAAACAGGGATAGAAATTGTGCTATCAAGATTTATACAAAGATAATAATCATTACTTTAATATCACGTATTTCATAAAACTATTATACTGTAGAGCAAAATCAGAATAATTTAAAACTTGGCTATGCCCTGAAGACTGCCTGCAAAATAGGGAATGCTTTACAATAAAAACCGTTGATGATCGGAAAGGAAACAGTTCGTTACTGCGAATCAATCGTACAGGAAATCGAATAGGAAAAGCTCGTGAAGACTTTTATTAGATCTGACATGCCAATTAAATGTTCTGTATAAGTCAATCAACTAACATAATTATACACGTGGTAAAGGAGGTATAATTTAAAGGATTGATAAGAACACTGAAATGAATGATAGCAAAAGAAATGCAAACTGGACTAAGTACTGTAAGAGACGTCATAGCCTAAATAGGATAAAATATACAAGATAGGAATATAAGAAAGTATTGTAAATCCTACAGAGCTTTTTGGGATATTTGCGAGTAACAAATCGTTAATGTAATTTGGACTTGCTTGCTTGACTTGCTTGGAGTTGCTTGACTTTCTAGCAGTGCATAATGTCAATCTTGTAGAACTCCAGATGTAAGAATACACTACCAAGAAATAATGTCAGCTGATCAAGATATTTAAGAATTTAAGAATAAGAATTTATTGAGTGGATTTTGCTAGAACAAAATATATGGTATACAGTTGATTGTTGTTAGACAGAACACTAATGAATTGTGACTTAAAAATAGACAAAATGGTAAGGCAGCAACTGCCGTGAGGAAATCCATTCTGAGCGGGATGGAAATAGGGGAAAGTAAATTGTAAAAGTATATCCTTAATAATGGTTTCATAGATGATGGATAGATAAAATATTTAAGAACTTGTAGTAATTGGCGAAAGTTTTGTTATGGATACTTTTGATGAGTACAATGTTGATAATCTTCTATGTAGAGCTTCTAAGAAACGCTTAACCATAAAGGAAGTTTAGCTAGATGTTAAAGAAGGTGCTTATTCTTTAGAAAAAAAAAATCAGAAATTGAACCGTAGCAAAAGAAAAGTCAATGTGTTCTTACTGATGGTTATCAGTGACTCATGTGGTACAGAAATAACTTTGTCAAGGACAGTAATAATAGCTTGTTAAAATAGCGCTATAAACCTCAGCGAATTAATGATTTAATACAAGTTAAATTATTATTACCATTTCCACTGTAATACTCACTACTGGTTTTCTGCTGAATTAGTGATCATATGGTGTACTTATTGCTGGGAATTCAGCTAGTTGCACTCTGTATGTATTAGTTACCTTTCGTTCGTAAAATATGTATCCTTTGAACATTTTTTTCCATTCTCACCTTTTTTATTATTGTAAAAAGCCGTCCTAATTTGTGATCAAAACAGCCAGGATATTTAGATGAATTACTCTTTTTTGAAGAACATAGCCTCCAGCCATCTGTATATCACCAGGTAAGAAAGAACTGCATGGCAAAGTGTACATTATTTGACGAACAACATAGCAACTTGTTTTCGTCGAGGCCTGTCGGTACTCGTCGTAAAATGCGAGCAAATGGGAAATGTGTACATAATATCAAGCAACTTATGATTAAGTAAATCTAATGTTAAATACTTTCCACGGATGTTAGAATTATCCTTCACATTATTTTGGGTTAATTATTATTTTATATTAATTACGTTGATCATGGTAATAATGAAAATCTACGACATGTGCAACATGCGTCGATAGCTTTCATTAAAATAAACTTTAAGTCAAACTTACCATTAAATGATATTGTATACCGTGTTGATTTTTCACGCCTGGTCGTCTCTGAATAAAAACACAAATAACTTAAAGCATTAACTTTATCCAACGAATTAACTCTAGCATAAACATGCTTTGTTAGTAATGTGAGTATTATTACATTTTTCACAAACGATTAATGTTTATCTTTACAAATAATTATATTATTAATTGAACAGAGTTAAAGATAGTGAATCGAAAGTTCATAAAGAAACTTATAATAGGCTGAGAAAATTTGATTGATTTCCATAAATATCATCGGTATATTTTACTACGAAAATACTTCTACTTCAGCCTAAACATTAAGTTTATGTTATATATACTTTTAAAAAGATACTAAACTAAGCAATTATTTAAACATTCCCATACATGAAATCCTGTTAAATATTCTCAAATATTCTTTCCGAACATGAAATTAGTTCTCCTTTATTTAATTTACAAGTATTATTTTGATGAATATAATTTTGTTTGATATACTTATAAATAAATACATAGATTTGTTTGATCAATTTAGAATGTCGAAGTACTAAACAACGTTCATAGTTTAAGTATAAAAGGAAATATTTCAAAATAAGTCTCTCCATTTGTGCAAGAAATAGAACACGAAAACAAGTTAGTTAAATTTAATTCTAAACTATATAATCATAGGAACAATTTCTAACTGTTTTTGATATTTATTAACTAACTAACTATTTTTGATATTTATTAATTACGAGATAATTAATGTCAAAGATATTAAATGTCAAAGGGAAATGTCTTTGTTACAACAATATCAACTCAAGATCTATTACGCTGTCTTGGTTGGTCATAGAAACATCGAATATAAAAGAACTTATTTCCTATTAAGGATAATAAAGATCAACTACTGCGTTCTTGCAAGCAATTCCTAAATTATTTTATAATAAATATTAACAAGAATTTCGATTAACAAACTTAATTCAAACACGAATTTCTTATGGTATTTGAACATAGTTCGTGGAAGGAATAAAATTAATTGTTATTTTTACTGAAATATTAAAATGTTGTTTGTATTATGTAATTTATGTTGCATAACACATCCTTATTTAGAATATTTTTGGTTTCAGTTTTTACTTGTAACGTTGTCTGAATCCTCGATATGAGTTATCGGTTAGTGAATGAAGTTTAGAGTCGAATGTATATGTACAGGAGATTAAAATGTTTTTGTGTTAAGTGAAATTAACGACATACAGCGTGCGTTTATAAATATGTTAATGTTAATATGTGCTTCCTTGAGAGCGTTAGTAGCGGTGGCTGTAAATTGAAGTCATTTTCTGTATTTTGGTATTAATATGTGCTGTAATCATATCAATAAGGTAAAACAAATTCTCTTCATACCTGCTTCCTTTGTACGACAGGAATATAAGGTATTCAAATTTTAACATACAACTTACCGGTACCTTCTCTGATGGGCACTGAAATAATAAATTAATATTGAAATTATAATTTGCATTCAAGGAAATATAATAAAGCTCAGCAAAGACGCAATTAGTCATGAGTTGTAAAGATATTAAGTTTAAAAGACCAAGAAATAACATGTTTTTCTAAAATCCAAATTTAAAATTTTCATACTACTGGTAATGTAGGAGCAAGCATACGCAAAAGCGTAAAATCAATGGTTGGAAGTGCCTTTACTATTCCTTTACTTTTATTTGAAACATTATATTAACATATTGTTTACATTGTATGACTAGGTAATGAATACACACATCTAAGTTAGATATAGCACCTATTCTAAATTGTTATACGAATCTGGAAATTACTTAGAAACTTTAGGAATTCTTTATGAACAAATGGAGTGATTTCAGAAAGTAATGTTTATTTAAACTACGCTAGCGTATTTTTAGTAATGTATAAGAAGTATGCATGATAAAACAATTAGAAACACCATAAAATTTATCGGATCCTAAAAAAAAGATAATAAAACCCAACTGCAATTAAACTTGTTAAGGCGTATTGAACGATAAATTCGGGCACAACCTGTGCTAATTTTGTTCCACTGGATTAGGGTAAAATGGTTAGACAGAAGCAAAATGTAATAAACATAGAAGATCATATATCAATCAATAGAAGAGCAAGAGCCAATATTCACAAAGCACAGTTAATTGGCTTAAATTCCTTTTGTGTATCTAACATTTTTTTACTTTTACAAGGACATTGAAGTGTACAAAGGATGTCTGAAATGTATCCGACTATAGGCGAGGAAAACAAAACAACATACTTGGTGTGTTTTAATTTCTAAACATTTTCGAAATAGGATCTTTCACCTCCCCCACACTTCGCATAAATATCCTGCAAAAGATTGCAAGAAAATGACCTAGAACGCTTCTCTTGGAACTATTGTGAACTCCGTAACTTATTGTTAACTATGTTGATGCGGTTACGCTTGAGTGTGTACTAGGTTATAGGGAAGCCCCAGATCTTACAAGGAGCCATGTCCGGGCAGAATGTAGCTTGGTAAAGAACATAAATGCCGTTCTTGTTCAGCAAAAAATAGAATACGTGTAAGGAATGGACATACACGTTATTTTGATGTATGTATCAGTTTCGTAAAACAAACATGCCTAGTCTAATATGAAGAACTGCATGACATAGACGGCGGACAATGTCAAAATACTACGCCTTTGTTTCAATTTTTTGGCAAAATGTAATGCAGCAATTTCTGTTCCACGCGTTTTTTTTTTTTTCATTTTAAACAGATTCTAATTGTAACTATGAACAACCTCACGCCACTACACACTGGTTACTTCACTGAAATTCAAGCAAGTGAGGATAACGTCACCCAGAAGTCCTGCGCATGAAGAATACCTTCACCACCAGTATGAGCAGTGTAACCATCTAAACGTTTACTACTGTCCTGTAAAATATATAACGTCGCATATCTTTAAAATAGGCCTTGTGTATTACAAAACGTGGAAAACTTTGAAAGATTGCTTGCAGATATATTTTTAAAGAAGGCATAAAGGTGCTAAATGTATGATAAATTCCAGAGAGAGAGAGATACCAAGAGTCAGGTGGGTAATTTGAAAATTACAACGTTACAGAAATAGAAAATGTAAGTGGTAAGAAATACATTAGTGGGAACAGTAAAGTGACTGAGAGAAAAGAAGAGACTTAAACCAGCTCATTGTTAGGGTATCGTAGAATGTTCAGAATGCTAATTTAAGCATCGAATTGAGCACAATGGTGCAATTTTGATCACATTGAAAGAAGTAATATACGGTTCTACAGATAGATATGATTACTTACCAGTTTCTGTTCTCTCTGGGCTTTCAGTAGTTGTTGATGTAGGTGTAGGTCTTGTCGCTGTAAACCACAGGACATAATCATTAAATTTGGCTGGCACGTTGTCAGGAAAACATGTTTTGAAACTGTCAGTACCGAGTAAATATTATTACAACTGAGAACAAAAAAAAATAATTGCAGGAATACTTTTTCATTCCCCTATTTTCCTCCCATTGTTGTTAAACATTTGTGAAAGCAAGTAAATAATTTTCAATTCGATAAGTATGTAATTTCCACTTGGTTATTGCTGCTACGAAATATTTTTGTTGTCAGAGTAATTTCCTTAGGGTGAAATATTTGAATCTTGAAGATCTGGGCGCTGATGGAAATCCAATTATACTAGACAATATTATACTAGAAAATACAAACATTTATAGTTCACAAACTAGTTGATTTCTTAAAAGAAACACGTGGAAATATAAAAGGGATGTAAATAACTTCTAACAAGCAAAATCGTTATATTGTAAAGATAATAAATGTTTAATATGTAAAGAATTTAATTAAGTTTTACAATACACTCTTGTTGTTGCTATAATTTGAGACATTTCGAACAAGGTATTAGGATTTTATTATTCTTATAAGTTTACTAAATACTAAATATTTTCTTTAAGCTTCAAAAATCTAGGGTATCATTTCATTAGTACATGATATTTGCTTATCTTAATTACTTAAATAACACCTACTTTCTAGATCTAGGAATGTGAGAAACTATTAGAAGATCCATTTTTCTCAAAATAATGCGACTATTTCTATGGAAAGCATGTTAGTGTTGTAGGGAAAAAATGTTAGTTGTGCTATTTAGTGCGGCTGTCAGTTCTTTCGTATAAATTGATGATTTATGTTTTTATGAATATCTACAATATTAAGTGAAAACATTCTCTGTGCTACATGAAAGGTAAGAAATGTTTATTTACATACTCAATAAAGATCAGACGAATGGAGATCATGCAAGTAACGGATTAGATTAATGATTTATATGAAAGATTGTAAGCTAAATACGAGTAAAGAAGATATTAATGCCAGTTATCTTGTACGCGCTTTTTACCCGTAGTCCATTTCCTTATCCATAGATTCATTAAATCTACAGTATGTTTCGAATTCGCTCATTAATTAATATTTGAACTTAGAATGTAATCAGCTATTAAATATTGAATACGAATGTATTTCGTCTGATGCCATTTTTGTCACAGTAATATATTAATAAAGAGTTATATGTTTGCTGCTATATGTTATTACATTTCTCTTTCCTAATTGAATTTCTGCTGTCTTGAATTGTAAATTACACTAACTTCAAGAAATGCTATGAGTTATGCCTCTATATTCGAAACGTGCGTAGAAAAATATGAGCAAGGGAATTACTTAGGATATTTTTGTATTATTCATAAGTTATGTTTCATTTGTGAATAGATTTGTTATGAGAAACGACTGAGAATTGTATTAGTGCTACCACGAATATCCGATTATTTGAAATTAAGAAAATCTGAACTTCAAATATAGAATGAGTCAAATATAACATTTTAAATTCGATTAATATTAGTATTGTTCTTGTATATCGAAATATTTGACGTTCGAATATTCAAAGACTTCTGACACTGATTCTTACAGATAGATAATTAATATTTTGAAACCGTTACTCTATTTACTTTTAGAAAGTAAAAATGTATAAATTACTCGCAATATATGGTAACATATATCTTGAAAATTCCTAATATTTTTAGGTAATTATACATTTTAATTGATTGAAGTTTTAAGTACTATTATTACGTATCTTTTTAGCGTGAATTGAAAGTTATAGCAAAATACTTAATATAAAATACTTAAATAAAGCGCAAAAATGTAGAATAAATGTTAACTCAAACTTACCATTAAATGATATTGTAAACCTTGACGTTCTTTCATATCTGCTTGTAGCTGAATAAAAATTTAAATAACATAATGGATTTGCATATCTCTAGGCTAAAGGTAACACTGTTATTTATTTGCTTTGTTAGTAAGGTGACATATTATTACATATATGACCAAGAATTAGAATTTGAACATAAATTTACACCGAGTTAAAAGTGGGTGTTGAAAGCTTTATAATACAGTGCATAAACATAAGTATTAAGCTTGGAATATAATTGTAATCTTTTGGGCACTACATTTAATTTTTTACTACAATAATATTGTTGTAAAATATTTCTTTCAGAGCGTAAATAAAACAAAGTACCTTAAAATAAGTTAACGAGAATTCCTATATATCATCGAATCTTATATTTGTTAAATTTAGAGAACTCAAATCGTTGAAAGCACTATTGTATTAATGTTCTAATTAATACAATTAGTATTCTAATTAATATTGTATTAATGATCTTGCATACGAATATTAATTTGATTCATCTCTCTTTAGTTTGTAATTATTTTATTAGCAATATGACTTTTTTGCCTAATTAAAATTATTAAATATATTTGATGCTAAATTTCCTAATAGTCTATATAACCTTTAGAATTTCAATATAAGAAAACAAATCTCACAATATTGATTTTGATTTCTGTATATACAATTCAGCGTAAGACTGGAAATTAAAAATTCAAAGATTAATCATGATTCCAGCATAATGTTCCAATTATCTATTTCCACTTATGAATAACCATACAATTGAAGAGTTGAGTGCAGTAACTCGGTCGTTCCAAGTTTGTTCGAAACTTAGGTACTAGTTCCAAATTAGCGTGGGAAAAATACGTTGATATATGACGAATTATAGAGAGAAATAAATGAATATGAAGACATAAATTTACGAAAAGAGTCCCTAAAGTGTAAGAACACCGAACATTGAACTGTACTTGAACATTTATTACAATGTAAGGAATATTCAGTTGTTAGCATCTGAAGGAATCCAGCCTGCGTGAGCTACGGTTTCCAAAAAGGTTAAAAATTCAATTTAAAATAAAGGAATCCAAAAGTTACTTTATTTTTGGAAATGGTAGGTAGTGTCACATGTTTCTGCATGTTTATGGTTTATTATATGAATAGTACAAGGCAAGAAGGGTAGGGTGCAAGAAGGTGATTTCTTTTAAAACGCATTTTATCGTCTAACTCTCCCATTTATTTCTCTGTATTTCATTTTCGTAAACTCTGACTTGGTGATTATTTGAGCTTTTCGAATGAAACTTTGTGAAGTGTATTTTGTTATTGAATAGTACAAGTTACGAGTGTAAAATGCTGTTAAAAATAAATAATATGCTCATTCGTTTCACTTTGTTCTTCATGTATTGTTACTGGATTCTCCATGTGGAGTTTCGGGGGCGGATGAAATTAGTAAAATACCGTGTGATGAAAACTATACTAGAAACTCCTCGGATTTAATGCAACAAAAGTTCCAGGAACTATCAATTGAATTACAAGATACGAATCATCTGTAAATCACACTAACAAAAGTTTATTTTGAGACAGAAAAGACTAATAACAATTCCACCCTAGCATTTTTTTCGACATGCAAAGATTTCTTAAGTATCGTATTTTAAATGTCTAATTTAAATTTAAATTTCATTTAAGGCCATCATGTAACTTAGGCGCAGGTCGTGTATATGGCCTAATGGAATGTAGAAAGTATGAGAAAACTGAAAATCCTTAAGAATACTTTCGCACACAATGCTTGTCCATCACAAACACAACACGAATTAAGCTGAAGTCCAACCAAGGGCACCAAGCACTAGTATAAAAACGTTTCCTTTGCTTCGGGTAAGCTTGAAAAAGACCGAACACCATGTTTTTGCATGCAACTCTTCAATTAATCTAGGAGAATTATACAGAAACTTTCGTAGTTGGTTTTAGATTACCAAATGTAATTCAATCACATTTTATATAATATGTAAACGTGATTCGTATAAATAATATAATTATTTTTTTGTTATTTTGTCAGTAAGATTGCGATGGTACATGGAATGTTAAATTGATGTAACATATCACACTGTGGTTTGCAATCCATGTTAAATGTCAGTATTTACGTGTGACGTTTGTTTTAATTCACGATATTAATTATCGGTTAGTAAATAAGTATTCAGGTAATTTACAATCGGAGGTATATTTACAGGTATTGAATATATATTTGTGTTACGCAGAATTACTGGCATGAAGCGTGCGTTTGTAAATATGTTAGTGTTAATATGTGCCTCATTGAAAGTTAGTAACGTTGGCTGTAGATTGTAGTTTTAATTGTGTTCTATTGGTATTAATATGTGCCATAATATTTTATTTTCACAGTATGAACCAAATTATCTGCAAACCTTCTTATTTCGTGCAACAAAAGGAAAGAACTTACCAGTACTGCCTTCGATTGGTACTGAAATTAGAAAGTGATATGGGTTTTAATTACCAGGTATCAATATATATATATATATACTGCTTCATAATAGACAACAACAATTATACATTCTTTTTTCTGCATTTAAATTATAATTCAAATGTTTATCAATGATTCAATATCAAATAATTTAAAGCTAAATAGCTATAAACGTCAGAAACTAGTCTTTCTCTTGTGTCGGTATCATTGCTCAATAAGGAAATAATGATAGAGATTTAAGCTTTAATGATTTATTAATGGGAGCATACCAATTATTATATTTTTCTTTATAACTATAGGGAATTCAATAGTTGGAAGTTCAATAACTTGAGAAACTTGAAAAAAAAACTTCTACATTTACGTGTGAAACATTTTATATCTATAAAAATCAAATATCACATGTTTAATAGTGGTATTATAAATTTTACAAAATGAAAATAAAACAATTGTCTACATTTTTAAATATCATTTGCTAATATACAATAGATGGGAACTATTCTTGAGAATTTGCATTGTACTAGTTTTGAAGGTTTTATATCTACACGTGGTTCATAACTATCTTTCATTAACAACAAGCTGTAAATACTGGAAACATTAACGAAACTTTACATTGTAAATATTTTGAAGTATATATAGAGAAGGGAGAAATAATAATATAAGAAATTGTATTTGTAGCGAAGTTTCTTAGTATAATGACAGGGCTGTCATTAGGTTTTTTTAATAAGGAATAGGAGCAATAATTATAATAATAATATGAGTTGTATTAAGGCACTATCTTCTGAGACTAAAGAAACTGTGCAAATGTTGAAACGAAGTTGGGAAAAATGTGTCAAGGATTTGTTTTGATGACAGGAGTAAAGAAGGATATCTGTAGTTTCACTCTAACTCGTATTGATATTACACATTATTTCCGTTCTCTAGCATTATAGTCAATATATATTAATTTAACATATATAAAACTAAGTATAGGTTTTGTACTTAGTTCAGTTGTTCATTATAAATATGATGCATTCTCCAAGATGTTGTATATATTTATATTTGATACTTTGTGGTGAGATTCTTTAAACACAATTGATGACTTTGTATAACAATGAAATTCGCTCGTATATAATATGAAGATGTAATGTACAGTAACAAATATTAGCATATTTTTAATAATGTGTTTTAGCAGCCTAAGAATCTATGTCGTTAGTACAACGAGCTATCACACTAATAAGTATTAAAGCTTAGACACGAAACTTGGACATTTTATTCTATTTTTATATAACTGAGGCTGTATTGAAATTTTTAAAATCCTTTAGTACTCGTACGTTAGGAAGTAGCACTTGCGTCATGGTTGTTATAATTCTCAAGTATTATTTATCTTTCGTTATTTGGGTATATTTATAAGAACACTTGCTGCTAATCTTCTCTCGTACGTGTTGGAAATTAAAGTAACACAGAGGAATGACTGTGCATCAGAACAATTATGTTGAGAAGGTAAAGTGTGCACATGAAGTTTGGTTCCACTTAATATATTCTCAGCACAAATAGAATGAAAGCAAATACTGAAGAACATTCTCTTCTGTTTTTAGGAATTAACAAGTTTGAGTGAAATTTTTTTTAACCTCCCTTCGAGACACGATTTTCAGAGTTTCAACTTCTAACTTCTATGTAGCAAGATGTACAATGAAATCTTGTTTTTGAATAGTTGTTAAAATAAACAAATGTACCATATGCACTGCAATTAACATGTTGCTTCTATCGGAAATAGTAACAGGTAGTAACTTGAAACTGACCTGTTTATTTATATTTCTTCTAGGCTGCAATGTGTTAAAATAAGTGTCTACTTGGTGAAAATATGTATGTAGCTGTAAATAGTAGGTATATGTACCTATATTACTATGTTTTATCACCTACAATGTTCCAGCATTCATACAACAATTCTGATACATAGCTTTACAAAAACAAGAAACAATTTTTAATCTTAATTTAGGCCACTTTAGCTCAGGCCGGATGGATAATGATGACAAAATTGGTGAAGTGAAGAAAGTAAGAAAAGGTGTGAGAACAGCAGAAAAACCCAAAAGCAAGGTGATTGTCTACTACATAGTCCACCATATGGCAAGAGCAGGGATCTGACCGACAACCCAAGAACAAGTGGTGATCGAAGAAAAAACATGAAACTTTCTGCAAGTGTATATTGTTCTTGATCATAAAGATTTTGAGACAGTGGCTTAATATTGTAGGTAATTAGGACAGTGGTAAATATTATTAAGAAGAATGATAATCAGGAAGCAAATATCGTATACTACGGGGAACAGATAAAAGAGCTATTGAATCTTAATTAGGCTAAAAATAACCAGCACGTAACCCAATATTTGGAGAACTACATTATATTTAGTTATCTTTTTAAAAATTAAAATTACAGTAAATGCGCAATCTCAGAGTAAAATATTAATCAATATACCGTGATTACACTTTTATATTAATTGAAAATATTTTTGAATTAGTGCTCCTTTATTTCCTATCAGTAAAACGGATTGTTACGAGATGCTACTCCAGATTGTCTGAGACCCAATGGTATTATTCTCTAACAATTATTCTCTGTGACAAATTGTATGTTGAGTTGTAAACAAATGGTATAGATTACGTCAATAATGTGTAATACACGTATCCTCTTTGGAGTGTTTCAACATTTGTTTGATTTGGAAAGAACGGAGCATCATAAAATAAGAGACATTTGAAAAGATTGATGATTTGCTTCTGTTTTTTTTAATAATTAGCTGAGCTCTCGCTATATTTCCTTATAGTATACCAACATTTGCATATCTAAAATACAAATCAAATTTTCGCCTTGAACTTAATAGATATTATATTACTGATATTTTTTCAGGACTTCAACACGGTTAGGGTTAAAAAGACAACTTAAAACCTTGATCCTGTACTTCGCGTAGAGTGAATATATAAATAACTGAATTGCTTCAAATAATTCCTTGAATAGAACATTTTCTAGAACATATTACTCTGGTCCCGTTGCGATATTTAAACTCCTCAGTACCTTAACAACCTTGCTCTTCAATCGGAAAAGTTAGTATAGCAAAATAATATAACAGCGGTTTCAGCATTTTCCTTATCAGTTCTTGTTCCGCAACTTCAGAAAGTAGTGTACAGAATTCAAGGAAAGCTTGAGTTTAACTAGAAATACAGCTGGTTAAGTTTCTGAAGGAGAATATATAGGAAGCAGAAATTTTTATTATTAGTTAAGTTTCACTTACCAGTGAAGGTTGCTGTATGTGTGTGAACTTCCGTACCAGGTGTTTCTTCTAAATAAAATAAAACATGTTTTAATTTAAAATGGATGAGAGTAATGAATAATAATAATAATATTTATTAATGTACTAGATGCTAATATAACATTAAGTGATACAAGGTTCCTACAATTGTGTCAACAGTCAAGCATAAGGATGTACAGATGTTCAATGTGATGTATTATAATTAATTTATATAGGTCTAACATTTTCTGGTTAAACGTTTGAACAGGGTACTGCTTTTGTTAAATATAATATTAATAATAACACACATACTCACAACTTCCCTTTACAACACATTTCCTATAAACAAAATCTGATTTCATTAAGTATATGAGACATTCAAAACTCTTAGAAAATGTACGGGATAATATCATGCTAATTTGAAATCTGAAAATAACACATTTCTTTGGCTGCAATACCTAGGTATACGTTAATATTTTCATGAGGAATGATTTTCGCTTTGAAAAGTTAAAACAGCATTAAGCTTCAGAAATTATCATTTAATTAGGACAGGTGTAAATAATTAAGATATTTTATTAAAAATTTCAACTTCATTTGAAATGAAGGGTATATTGCGGAAATCAAGCCGTTGCTCTGTTAAAGAAAGTTATTAATGATTTCGTAATCACAAGACAGCGAATGTTCATCTTGAAAGCAGATACATAGTTCATATGTTATTGGACAAGATTAATTAAAACAAGTTTTGATGAGATAGTTAATGTAAGGGATGCTTTGGATAGAACTCCACTCCCAAACACTAGATTGAGAATGAAATTCAGGAAAACAGTTCGCTATGAATTAAATAATCGTTTTGTCAACGAATATAATATTTAGTAAAATATTATTTTTAGACCTGATCACAAATATTTACATCAAACGAATAACAATTATTGATTTGGGTATAGGTGAAAAAAGTTAATGTTTAGGAAACAAAAAATATAGTAATATTTCACAAACTTTAAAACGTTATTAAAATTAATCTAATATATACTTATGTAAATAACAATTCAAAATTGCATTCCTCTATACAATAAGCTATTTAGATGGTAAAAATATTGCACCTGTTTAATTTTATTTACCCTTACTATAACTTTAACAGCTCACCTTTTACACTAGGATGGTGAGTTTACCTGTTCAAACTGTGAGTACGAGCAGTAGTTTACCTAGCTATTTTGACGAAAATTATAAATAACTCATGGACGCGCAGTACTTTCTGTGCATTAAAGTAGAACAACAAATAATTATCTAGTATGTTTGCTTTGTAAGTTTACTATGAGCTGAAGTAAAAAGAGGACGTTCAGCATAATATTGAGAGAGTTGTATACCACAACGGTTTATGAAGTTAAGAAACGAAACATAATGCACAAAACAGCATGCAAATGTGCGACTGGCCGAGCATCTAAATCACTTTTCCTCTGAGGTTAAATAAATTTGTGGGACGCTGAATCGAATGTTTGAGAAACAAGGGTATCATGTTGAAAAATGATCTATTTGTGAGCTGTTATCAATAATAAAATCCCATCCATGTATTTCTCATGTTCTAAGTCAAAATGTTGAAATATGTACAATACATCACAAGGAAATTTATATGTTTTGTGTCTAAATATTCCTCACTTCGTGACTTTTAGCACTTAGCCCCCATAAATCTCACGTCTACTCAATTGCATAATTACAACCCATGGTAAAGATATTTATTTTTGGGTATTGCTGATTTTTGTTGTGTATTGTTGAGAATACCTGAAAGTATCAATTGACCAAAAGCATTATAAATTATTTCAAGATTAGACGCCTTTACCTTCCTGTGCAGTTACTTTTACCGTGCAGTTATCGTTCGTATTAAGCTCCAGTTATAACTAGTAACATCCTCTGTTTTTTAAAGAAACACTGCAGAGTGTATGTGAAAATTCCCTATATGTGAACTAACGTCATGTTTTAATATGTTACTTAGCACTATTTGGACTGTGTTAAAAACTATGGATTACACTCTGCAGAAGTGATGACCAATATAGAGATAGATACAAATATATATATATATATATATCTATATATATATATCTATATAATATATATACATACT
>JAGDQP010000532.1:8749-63209 GCA_022664845.1 Lepisma saccharinum | reverse complement strand
TATATATATATATATATATATATATATATATATATATATATATATATGAAAATACAATGGAATATTGTTTTGTCACTTGGCTTAAGTCTCTGTGTAAAATTTCATCATTCTATGACGTCGGGAAATGAGTTAACATTTAAGTATTTGAGGACCCTATGAAACATTTGAACTAAAGAAAATAATATATAACTACAATCTTTATTTATTTGTTTGTGAATCTTGTGCACCTTCAGTTAAAGAATGTATATACAATTTAATATTACAAGTTACATGTAATGTTCCTGGCATACATTCCTCTCGAAATATAGTCCATGAAATTTTCTCCTTGTAGTTTAAGCAAATCGGCTTAGCTTATTAAATAAAACTAAACAAAATATTCATGATATTAAACTTTCAAAGCAAAGATCCATTTAAAGTTTAGGTTTTATTTAGTAATAAACAAATATGCTATATGTAAACCATTAGATATGTAGAATTGTAACATAAAAACAAATATTTACCTTCTGTTGGCGATGGTTGTTCCGTTGTTGAGGCTGAAAGAAATATATCTCTGTTAATGTGAATGACTCGTATAAGTTTACAAGTTAGACTAAGATAAATATAGATTATTTGTGAAATGTAATTAATTTTGCTTGGTTACTTTTAGATGCACATACACAAGTCTTTCGAAAACCTATTAACTATGCCATTGTTCGATATTTCGCATATATTCCGTTGGTTAGTTTTTGGTTTCGTGTTGCTAAGTTATATCAAATCTAATATACGAAAGTAAAGTTTAAATCAGCTTTTCGTTGCTTATTTCGTGCTTTTCATTGAATAAACATTCATTGAATTTGCAGAGCTTTCGACATTCCATTGAACATATATGGTGAATTACTTTCTCAACTCCGTTCGGTAAAAAGTATTTTTGAGTTTCGACTTTAACACTTGCTTGCACTAACTTCGTTATCCATCACATACCGTTAGTATTATTTATAGCTGATGCTGTATACTGTGAATGGGTATTTCCTTAAACGTCATGTATTCACATTTTCAGTACCATTTGTTCTATAATATAGTATATATTTTCTAGTTGGTTTATATTTTAGTCTTGAGAAAGAAACATACCTAGTAAATACAGTTAGCTTCTCTTCGTTAGCAATATACTGCAATTTTATATACCTGCATTGAATCTTTGATCATAAACAACTTTGGAGATGGTTCCTGTTTTCAGTGTGTATAGTGAAGAAATAATATTGGGGATGCTAGCAATTTAATCGTGTTTCTTCTGTCCATATAAAGAGTACATGTGAGAGAAAGAAAGCATAGAGCACAATGTTATGTCATGGAAATTCCGCAAATGTTGTGAATTATTAGCTAGATTGCGCGTAATTGGGAATAATGTATAGCGAAAAACACAAACTAAAGACTTGGGGAAAATAGGAGAAACTCAACTGTAACTAAGTGTATAATACAAACTCAATGGAAACCTGGTGATAATACACTGAAGCATATATAAAGTAAGAAGATCATCTAAAGAAATATGTAACATCATTTTATAGGTGGGTAAGAATATCCAAAGTAGAAATATCCAAAAAGTGCAAATTGAGAAACACAATACTGAAATCCTCTTGCAGTTCATGGCTAATTTTAACAGAAATGCATAACGTATTAAGAAAGCATGTGAAAAGTTTTGGTTTTACGTGATTATAAAGAACTTACAACTTGAAGTCACTGAACTAAACTTAAAATAAAGGTTTTTCCTACCTGCCTTCCTTTAAAAATTAGTCTATTTTACAGAGTGATTCATCTACTTTATGGCAGTAAAAAAATACCAAACGTGAAGCCTGCAGGATCATTAGTATTCAATTGACCTTCTAAATGTAGGTCAGCAGATCTGACTTGAGCTAATATTTTTTTTTTCGTTTAGACACCATAGTGATAAACAGCCAAGGTGGCTAAATTACCTAAATAATTTAATATTTTATGCAAATTAAAACTTCTCAATAAACTAAGACATTGAATCCCAATCTTCTGTGGTTCATTTAATATGCTTTATAGAATGATGATCAGACAACAAAAATAGTTGTAGAAGTGGGCAAAGTATTTGTGGGCGTTTGTTCGGAACAGCAAATTGCAATTGCTTAAAGCAATAAGAATTGAATTGTATTTATTTGGAAGCTCTGAAGCATCTGAGGCTGCGGCCGATATAGGGTGGGGAAAAGATAGTGGAAGGTAGACGACCAGGACCTATTTTATTAGGTACTATCACGGCATTTGCCTGGTGTGCCTGAGGAAAAACTGGAGAAACCTCGGTCAGGATGGCTGGCCGCTGGGATCAATCCCAGGACTTCCCGAATGCTAAGCTAGAGGGCTATCGCTAAACCACGGCCGTTTTGTATTATTGAACTATGTTTCAAATTCTGATACCTCTGATAAAAATGATGAAAAAATTAAAATACCTAATTTAATATATTTTATTAGCCTTAAAATAGGAAATTGTTAAGAGTACAATAATCTTGATGCACGTACTAGAGCTATAACGTTAAACAGAGTGTCTCCATAGTATTGAAAGGAACATGTTTCGAGGTTTTACTGCATTTCCTTTCTAAACTATTCAAGGAACGAATTTTTACAACAAAACTTGGGAAGATAGTTTAAGCTGAAATAACACATTTTGTGCCGGTGCTCGAGCAGTCTCCGGCGAAAGGCCATCGGTTCAATGGTCCCGGGTTCGAGTCCCGCTAGGGGTATGGGTGTGGATTTTAACAGCTAAAGGGCGAAACGCGACGGGCCGAATTAAAAGTTACAAGACTTGCCCATATAAAAATAAAGTTTACAATGAGACATTTTATTAAACATGCACGTCTGAGCAATGCAATTTTGAAATTATTTTCTGGAAGACCTATTTTTCGTTGATAAGAGATGTGGCTGTGATCTAGTTATCAAACGTCCAGAAAGTCCTTACATTTGATTTCAAGTGTAAATATACGTTTGAGTGTTTGGAAAGTGACAACTTGTCATTTATATGTTTTTGTTAGGGATGATCTTGCAGAGGTAAACCAATAGGATAGGCCAAATAGGATTAGTATTTTACCATGTTCTATTCTGTCAGTTGAGCTGTGAGTAGGAAGACAGAGATTGAACGGAGAAGTAGCCGGTATTCACAAACAACTACGCGTTTCTTTCTGGTTTCGAAGAAGTTTCTTATCTTGCCGCTAGATATCTCTGAGCTCAATATTTCATTATCTTAAAGATATTGATAAATTTAAGATGATTATTTGTTAGTACTGCCATGTTTAGAGTAAGAGGTAATGCTGAAACATTCAACGAGCTTCCGTTTAAAAGGATTTTTCAGAAAATAAGCTATTGAGTTCAGAGACATCTAGTAGCAAGACAAGAAACTTTTTCGAAGCCAGAAAGATGCGTAGCTATTTTGAGCTAAGGACTACTTCTCTGCGTTCTTTTTTCTAGTACAAATATGAGTCTCGAATCTTCTACGTAGTGTAGAAATTCCATTCCGGAGTAATTCATGAGATCGTATTGAGAACTATGATAAAATTAATAATAATAATAAATTATTAACCAGAATTTTGGGCGAATTAATTAAATATTTTTTAATTAGTTCACCACTTATTATAACATACATAAAGAAAATATTCCTGTTGTAATTAATGAAGAAAAATGACTTCGAATACGATGTAAATCTAAATGTTTGGGTTAATTTTATATAAGGTCTTGAGTGTTCTGTACGCTTTAACGTATGTTTCATATTTCAGATAGTTAGTAACCATTAGAAACACAAGATGAAAGCTATATACTATCTGCGGAAGCCAAGCTAACAAAGAGAAGTAAAGAACTGACACCGCCCAATCTACTACATGTCATGCAGAAATTTGAAAATTCCAATTGAGCATAATAAAATACCAAAACGTTAGTTTGCACAAACATATCTGGTAAGAGTTGTGGCCGAAAAAGGTTTAAGGTTGCATGTCGTTTCCTGCTCAACCTTATACCAAGTTAATTTTGTCCACTATTCAGGACAATACACTTTTTCCCGTAGTAGTTATTGATGGTCCTGTGATGGTTGGACCCGGCACTGCTACGAGCAGAGAAGGTAAGAGGTTTTCGATGTAGAACCACTGTTCGGTGAAGATTACGTGCCGCAAACACCCCAATAACGGGGCACGTAGTGTTCCGGTGATCTTTCCAAGGATCGTTCTGCGCTGCTACTAAAGGTCGGCGAAAAGACCATTCAATAAGAGAATTTTCCGCAATAGGAGATCTATTATTTCTATGACCTCTCGACTAAGAGGTAAGAACCCAAGAGTACAGTTGCTCAGTGAGGTCCTCTTTGCAAGAGAGACCTGCTTATTCCAGTCGAATTCTACAGGAGAGTCCAATCCCCTGGTTCAGCGATCTTGCTGGTGAAGAGACTACCAAACCCAATTATTCGCCTCTTAAGAAGCGATACAAAACAGCTGGGAGTAACCTCTCAGAAAGAAGAGGGGGGGGGCTATTGAACAGGACCAACAATTAGTTACTGGTGCACAAGTTAGTTCGTGGTACAATTTAATACAATTTTCCGCAACCATCTGCGTCGGGTTATCTAAATGTATACATTAACTTCTTCACTTGCAATTTCACATAAAATGAGTATTAATTATAATAAAGTTAATTCTGCGCTTTTTCTTTCGAAATATATATAAAGTTTCCTTTAAAACATTATTTAAATACATAATACGTACAGGAACTAATTACTGTAGTCTGCGAAGTCGCGCGCCATCTCTGAAATTTTAGAACAAATATTGACTGCTACAACTGTACGATCACTGTTTTTGATCTGTATTTCTCGTACTCTGATACAGCATCCCTATAAAGAGTATAAGTGGAACCACCTATAAAAGAAACCCCGGCTACTAAAAGGCACCCAAAAAGCAGATTAACTGGCATTATTATATTTATCATTATACCACCTGATATATTTCTGAATTATTTCCATTAGAAATGTCTCGTCATTACAATTACAGGTAAAACCAACTGAACCTGACTGGCCTACGAAATCAGGTGTGCTTTCATACAGATCAATGGCTAGTGTTGGTACCGAAGATGTATGAATTTTGTTGCGAAAATTACTTCCGAAGGAACGGTTATTCCATTAGAAATGTGTTGTAATTACTGCATATAACCATTACAAGTTAGACATGTGCTTTTGATAGAGATTATTCATTGGACCTACAAGAAATACGTAGAATCAAGAACGGTGTTCTAAGCTACAGCAGGACACGAAATAGAACCTAAAATCCTCACCACTTAAAACTCATATAAATATACCTCGGACAATCCAATCTTTCTTCATTATACTCAATGAGATATTTCAATTGATTTAAGACATGTGGGAGGTTGGGTATTGTTACTTCCCTACTTATTATTGCAAGTAATTATTAGCTTAGGTTGTTTGATGTTCAGTGGTATGTAAGTTGTTACTTAGAAGCGATGTTTCAATACCTATTCGAACTTATTTATACGTTCTCTAAAGTTCTAGTAATGTTTTGTGTTCTAGCTTACCTTCACCTTCACTTGGCGTTGGCCGCGATCCTGGAGAGAGAGATAAAAGGATTGGATATTGAGCGTCGAATCTTGGAAAATGAAGAACTATACTTCAACAAAGTTCAAGTAAATATTGGTTATAACAGTTGTAACCAAGTAATTTGTAATATGTAAGAAATTCCTGATAAAGCATGCATAGTTTATATATAACCTGTATGTTATGTATCATTGGAAACTATGAAACTATAACCTCTATTTTCTTATGCTACTTACTTGATTCAGGAGGCGGTGTTTCGGTTTCTGGAAGAAAGAGGAAAAATAAATATTACAGTTTACTTTCAATAAGAAAACAACTAACTAATTATCAATAATTTTGAAAGTTATTTACGTTTTAATGCGTACTTAAAACTAGATACATAAGAAACGATAGTTACCCGAAGCACTTTTAATTGTTCATAAATACAATACAATTTAATAAAAAATATCCTCTTACTAACTGGTAGTAAACCAGTACATGGTAAGTATTAATTATTAATATCCGATGTTCTTAAAATTATTTATGTTTTAAACGCTAGAGTAAGTGATTCAGCAAATAAATTGTAATAAATGCTTTATATGATAAAGATTCCTAACTAACGCAATCCAGTGGTACATGAATTACATATGTATAAAACACACAATCACAAGTGCTGTACATTGATATGTAGTCCATAACTTGCTGTTTGGTAAGTAATTTAATAACTTTGAATACTTGCAATTGATAATAACAATAATCAAAGCTGCAGTCAACACAAATAAATTTGAAGATCTCAACCTAGACTGCCCAGCAATAAATAATGAAACAATCCAGTGAAATAATGTTAGTAAAAGTCAAGACGTAATGTCTGATTCAATATTATTTGAAATTAACTTATTAAATTACATCAAGATATTAAATTTCCGAATTGAAATGTCTACATCTTCGCAGACACATTTTATACACAAAAACAAATGCTCATTTGTTTGAAACTCTTGTTATGGCTAATAGAGAGTATGATTACTTTGTCTATAATATTTAGAGCAAAAATTTATACTACAAACTTTAGAATTTTCAGAATAGTAGTGCTTTTTTAACATTGTTGTCACGGAAAGACAACACATATCATCTTATTTCAAAAGACGTAAGTAGTTAAAGTTAAAAATAGAAGAATATATGTTGTATTGGCATTTTCACAAAAAATAAACTCTTGAAAGAAACACCAGAACATATATAAAACAATCTCCGACGATAAATAAAAATTGTCAAACACACATGATTTAAATTATATATCACAAATTCTCTGGCATCATTCGCAAAACTACATTGTAACGTAATAATTTGTCAGATCTAAGGGTTGATTCCATCTCACTTAAAGCAGTCGAAGAAAAGTGTATACATTAAGAGTTTTAATTTTAGATAATTATTTTTATTTGAGCTCTTTATGGACATATAACACACCCGTTTTAACTACGTTCAGGATTCACATTGACAGCTAGTAATGTTGACGGGGAGACTAGAAGAATTATCGGTGGCTAAGGCAGCCTTTCAAACCAAATTTAGTTCATCTTGAAGTGATTCGCAAATATAATAAACTATAAGACAATAACTGCAATGTGCCTGTAGGTGTGCTGTTTTCACTTTCCTTAACCTATATAATCAAACACATTGGCTTAGTTACAGAAACAATACCCTTTTAACCATTTATAACATTCGGCGAATAATGCATACCATTTTTTGTGAAATATTTACTTTCCTATAAACACATGGGCCGTATGTAAGGCATTAGACTTAAGCAATAATAACGTGAGCTTAACTAATATTTACCTTCAGTTGACGGTGGTTCTTCTGTTGTTGAAGCTGAAATGAAGAGACCACTATTATTATACATTATCAGCACACACAGATACAAGTGCGATAAACAAGAACAGATGGATAAAAAGCGAAATTTAAGTGATGTTACTGGTTTAACGTAGACATATGTAAGTCTTGCGAGGCTCTTATGTATTTACGTTCGTTATTTTAGATTCATATGTTTAGCTGTTTCTTTTTGCGTTTTCCTTAGTGCCCCGTTTACTTAAAATCATGTAAACAAAATAAAGTTTGAATAAAATTTATTTCACATTCTTCTCTGACGTCTCTAGTCGTTAGTTGCACCTGGCAAATTTAAGAAGCGTTATTAGAATATTTGGTGAAATAAGTTTTCATGTCTGTTGGATACGTTTGTATTAGTCTAGTAAATATGAATAGAAAGAAGGGTCTACCCGGTATAAACTCAAAGTATTTAACCTGGAAAAAATATTGCACTTATAAAATAAACATCATATCAAAATTCCCAGACATTCCAGGCTGTCCTTCGGCCGCCAAAACAAGGCACAATTCTCATAAGCGGTGGCCCGTACAAAAATATTTCAGGGATACAAAGGAACGATCGTATTATTTTATTTTTTCGCTATTAAAATTTTACATACAACGATCTAATAAAATTATCACCAGTTTAAATGTTGTAAATGTCAACTCTTACCAGAGGATAAATTTAAAACGACCTGATTGAGACCTAATATTGAATGTCGTTTTTGGGAAATGGGTTCCATGTAGAAATTCTTGAAAGCCGCCATCTTGGATATATGTCGAGAATTTTAGATGATGAAGGGCATGATGTGGCATATCGTTTTAGGTTGCCTCGTTCCCACAGATTCAAATGTGGAATATTTCACCTACAACGCGGCGGTCATTTTGACGCCCAGACTCTATTTTATCTTCAATACTCGTGGACCTTGCATAACACATCGAGTTTAACTATGGATTATCTATTCTGGATTCTTTGCTTTAGATGGCGTAGGTCAGTGATATTTTTGCGGTACACTTCATCAACTACATACGAAAATCCCCGACAAGATACAGGAGTCAGGAGTCAACGCTCTCGCGGAGCATGTTCACAAATTGGGTGGGGTGTCTGCTCCTCAAAATGGTTGCCGCAAGTGCTCTTGCCGTATTCTCGTCTGTTGCAGCCTCAGTTGCCACTGCACTCGCTTTCGTGCACAAATATCTTTGAATTTCTTCAATATCTTGGAAGTATGTGCACTGTCTCCTCTCTGGCAATGATGTGCTTCAAGTCAGCTTGATGCAGCGACACCAGTTATTAGCATAATATCCGATCATTTATGATAGATTATAGCGATGATGAATTACCTCATGAATCATGAAAGTGGCACGTTTTAAGAGCGTAGTGACAATCCGAAGACGTGTGACAAAGGTTCTGCCACTGATTCCTAAAGGGGCATTTACTCCGTTTCCAGAAGCTTGTGAACGTTGCCAAAATATTTTCAATAATGGCTAGTAAAGGGCTAGTAAATGTAGTTTGTAAATTTTGTCTAGATAGTTCTCTGATACAATTTACTAAACCTTTCGTAAACACCACATATTGTACACAATTACGTAAATGTGAAGTGTGTCCGTATTTTATGGTATTCTGATAAACACTGGCATGAAGTACAAAATGAGTTTATATACTGCAGAAAAAACCTTTAAAGTCTTAATGTTTCCGGCAGTTATTAATTTGCCAGAAAGACAAGATCTTGAACGCAAATTTTAAACACGTGTATGTCTCCGTTTGCTTTGGTTTCGGTGGTTATCTAGTATAAATGACCAGAGAGACAATGAAAATGAAAATACACGCAATTAATCGAACGATGTTCAAATTCTGCTGTGTGGGATAGAGTCACTACATCACTGAAAATACTTCTATTGGTCTGATTATAAGAAGCAAATGGAGCCATACGTTTTTATTCTGGATATACTTTTAGGGTTGTATTTCCAGAAAGAGAACAGGCTGCTCTCATAGTTTCGAACGAACGTATTCAGTATTGAGATATTCATTAAGAAAATGTCTGGTGAAAAATGTGGAAGGATAATGAATATTGACAGATGAAATATAAACTTGTAGATAAACATGCGTATTAGAGAAATGAACATTATTCAACTTGTTTGTACACTCTACGCAAGCTCTTAGATCTGCTTATGAATGTACGACATACGTTCTCCTTGACAAATGACCACCTAGAAAAAATATGCATTTTTCGTTCAAAAAGTTTCTTCAAGAACTCAGAAAGATAAAGCACTTAAACTAGAAAATTATAATTCTTAATTATTCTGTTTCTTTTATACATACGCTGTCAGGAAAAGAACATCTTTGGAGTTATTTCGAAACGTTGTTATTATTCGATAGGGGTTGAGAAAGTTATATTGTGGAAATTTCTTCAAAGTGAAGTTTAAATAAAATGGGCATAATTATGCTTAAAATTGCAAAAATTCAACAATAAAACCGGAACTTTGAGCAAAAATCCAAACCTATCCACTAGATACAATAATTATTTCAGCATATATGAATAAAACAATATACCTCTTAAATACAGCTTGTAATTCGTGACGAACAATGACTTAGAATACGGTGCTAATATAATTATTTGTGATGTTTAGAATAAGACGTCGGATTTTCTGCTTACTAATCAACGTATTTTTTTTTACATTTTAATTGAGTGCCCTAAATCTACAACACAAAAGGGAGCTATACACTATAATGATACGTAAGGTATGTAATCATTAGTTAAAAGTTCAAATGTTTCTAAGTTTAAAATAAGGGATCAAATTCTAATATCTATTCGACCTTGTTTATAAGTCCTCTGTAGTTTTAACATATAGAAGCTTACCTCCACCTTCCGGTGATGTTGGTGGCTGTGTGCCTGGTGGGAGATAAAATTAATTCGAGATGGATTACAAAAACAGAAATTAATCTTTTTCTGAATTATTATTCGATCATAGTATTTAACGAAATTATTAGCAATGTGTGCAAAATTAGAGAAAATACATTGTCAGTTTATACAACCTACATGTTATGTACGAATGAACTATGATGAAAGTACAGCTGCTATGTTTTAAAGTTACTTACCTGTTTCAGTTGCCGGTGTTTCAGTTTCTGAAAGCAAAATAAATATATATTACAGTATATGTTGATTCTATAAACGTATACACTAATACGTTTTAAATATTTTGGCATTATAAATTGTATCTGATTTTAAAATAATATGTAGTAATGCCTAGCTCAATTATCTTCATTCTACATAAATATAGTACATTTTTCTCATAAAGTTTTCATAAATTAGCCAGCGGTGAATCACAACATGGAGTTAAATTTACAAAATAATTAATTAAAAAAGTATGTTGCTAAAATTATTTAATTTCCACTACTTGATTAAACTTCTAGATATAAAGAAAGTGTTTTCCGACTAAACCAATAAAGAAATGTACGTGATTTAAAACTAAAATAATTGACAAATCTATTGTAATTACCTTCCGTCACACCGGGTACTTCCGTTGTTGTTGTCGCTGGAAGAAATAATATATTGTTAGAATTCTGCGTAGCAACTTCAGCTAATCTTCATTGTTTAAAGTATTAAATTATATATGTAAAATATATTTTCTATTGCTCACGTACAGGGTATTTCAAAACGGAAGCAACGCCATATTGCATGTGTTAAGGATATATGAAGGACTTATTGTACGCAGTTTTACAAATGATGCTACCATATATTATACTTCGTATAAATAAATGGGTTCTTCCTTGCTACATTAGAGTTTATATTCATTTTATGATATCTATGGTACCTTTCCTTTTGTTTATTTGCTATGTCTAAAACATTTATCACAATCTTGGATTATAATTCTTTAAGTATTCGAGGACCGTTACAAAAAGAAGCTACCAGGTATCCCTAAGAAGCAGAGAATTTCAATATTACTTTGGTGTTATTGTTAATATATTGAACACTTCAGTAGAAGATTGAAAAGTAATACCAAATACAAAATAAACTTTTAACTTCACATCTTTTGAAATGGCATTACACATGTATCTTTACTATGTCGATTTGTAATATTAGAACCAAACAACATTCAGTGTCTTTAAATCAGTTAGGGGAAACGCCAATTATACTTCTTTAAAAGATAAGACTCACTCTTTGAAACTGTTATCAATATTTAATCCAAAACATTTATCAATTTTGAATATAAGAAAACATGTCTGTCTGTTCAAATTAATAACACCACAACAAGTTAAATAAGAAATATGTAGTAACATATATGGTATAGAATAACTAATGTTGAATATCTCGTAGGTCATAATCTAAACTGAACCTACTGTGCATTACCCCTAAACAAGGTATTCTGAAAACGATAAAATAAATTTAAAATGTTTAAAATTTAAATCAACGAAATAAATATGTATTTAGATATTTTAAAGAAAAATAATGTTGAAATAAATAAATAACAATTTTCATTTAGTAAACAATTGTAACAATAAACAATAAAAAATCACAAAGTTAAAGCTTAACCAACTAAAATCCTTTGCGCTCGGAGTAGGTTATTTTTTTCGAATGTACCCGTAGTTATCATAAGTCTTTCTAAAATCAATTTAGCCACGTTCCTATAAACATAGTTTCATGTTAAGATTCTAAGACTTTATTTTATTTTTAGCAAGTGCAAAATATTTGTATATTACATATTTAAATTACCTAATTTCTTATCACCATTCGAATCTATCTACCTAAAGTACCACTTCATATCACATAAAGAACAAAATATAACATTGGTATATAAGGGCTTTAAATTAGAAATGGCTAACCCACAAAAAAGCAATAAGGCCGTCAGATGTCTGCAATGAAGTGGGTATTGCATCCTTATTAAGTATATTTGTTAGTCGGCTCTGGTTTGAATCCCTTCATATACATTGCGGTAAACGTGTAAACTGATTACACGTTATGGAATATTTATTGACCTTTCAAGTAAGTGTTAATAATGTAAACCACAAGAAAGAATCCGCATAAAAATATATGAGATACGGAATCTAGGTAGTCATTAGCTCAGCTGACTTAAACATTCAGGTATATATAAATATTCGCTAGCTAAGTTCAAATATATATAGTTGACTTTGTTCATAAATGCTCAGCAGTTTAAAAATACGTGTTATGTTTTAGCTTACCTCCACCTTCTGGTGATGTTGTTGGCTCTGATCCTGAAGGGAGATAAAATGATTTGCCATTCAACTCAAAGACTTAGGAAGTGTTGATCAGACAACTGCATTCTAATAATTTTCAATATGTATGAAATTAGTGATACTAAATTATAACCTTATTATAGCTTATAACGTGCATGTAATGTACCAATGTACAATTATGAAATTAGAGATGGTATTTTATTAAGTTACTTACTTCCTTCAGTGGACGGTGTCTCAGTCTCTGGAAATGAAAGAAAAAATAGAGTTTAAGTTGAATAGGAAAACATGTTTACTGCTTGCCTTTAAAAATGTAATTATTAGCTGAATAAAGCAGATTAAATTGCAGTGTTTATCGTGTATGTGCGGGTTTCACATATAAACTATGTAATGAAAAGTGTCAGGATACCCTGCGAAACGTGTGGTTATCCCAGAGATGGGTATTGTCCTGCCATCTACCTCGTGGGACACGGGTCAGCGTTCTCAGCAGACAGCAGAATATAACGGTTGGAGGAACTAACGGAATTTCAACATGGTCAGCTGGTTGGGTGTCAGAAGAACTTCTCGAACTTATATCTCATTTTAGTTTAGGTGACAAAAAGTTAACAGATATAGATTAAAGTATTTCAATTTGCCGACAATTTATATTTGTGTCATTACGATATAAAGGATTTTATAAGTTAACCGAACATAGCCATACATTGTATATATATATATATTACTCGTAGGATATGAATATTCGAGAGTTCCGAAGTTCCTGAAAAAAGTTCTTTAATATACGCGTGATGTGCAAAATAACAGAGTTTCGATTTTATGGTCACATTATGATCTGATATAATCTACTTGTTGGACAGTGGTTAATTATTAACATTGTATTCTAATTTTAAATAGTTCGTTTTCCTAACATATGACATTGTACTCCATTTTTAAAGTTGATAGAAACTTGCTTATTTTTCACCAGTTGGAGACAGCATTGACATAGTTCTGTAAGCAGATAAAGTAGGATGAAGATGAAATGCTTGTAGAGATAAGAAAATTATTCAGCAAACAAAAGTTTGTTAAAGAATGTATAATGAGAAGTATGGACCAGTAGACAAGTTATTCATTTGCAAATAAGAACAGAAGAGGTTGAAGACTCGAGGACCATTGCACACCAGAATTTAAAACATGTTACATTGTTATAATATATTTGTAACGCACCGTGTATCTTGAAAATATATAGTCACAAGTGATGGCTTTGGAACTGTGCTCAATCTATGAACGTAAAATGGAATTTGAGTGCGAATAAAGGGTTGTTTCGTAAAGTCATTATATATTATGCTTACAAATATCAGTCAGACAAAACGTATAACACTAAATACAGTAATCAACTAGTGGATCTTTTAGGATTCACTGTACATAATATTATTTACGAACAGAGGCATTTGATGCATGTCTCATTTATGTTTCATCTATCCAACTTACCTTCTGTTGGGTATGGTGGTGGTGTTTCTGAAAAGATAATAAATAAATTGCTTCAATTAAAATAGTTTCACTTACTGATGTTTTTAATCTGTATGAATTATCTATTTTATTTGTTTTGAATGATAACCCGATGTATGATAAATAGTACAATATGACATAAGCAATGAATTCTATTATACAATTTCGTATGATCCTACCTCTCAAATTTCATGTTTTAGAGTACATGTCTATTCTTAAATATTAAAAAAAATGCGATACCAAGACGATCATAAAGTGATCCAATTATAATGTTTAATATGTCATTATTGTAACAAATGTTTTACTGTTACTTAGAAAAACAAACACTTACGGTATCATTGAATTAAGAAATCGAATAATTATAATTGTAAAGTGTGGGAATTAATTTAGAAACTATACATACTTAATGATTATTCTTTTTTGTAGCGCAACTTATAACGAACATTGAATTTTATTTTGTAACAAGAAATAAATTGCATTATCTAAAAGAAAATCTATAGAAGGAATTTTGGCATAATTATATCAATTCATTGAATTTTTAGTGATTATCAATTCAATTTGATTCTCATACGAGAAATATCTACGAATAATGATTGTTTAAAAAAACAAGTTCATCCTAAAATTACTTTCATTCGCTCTCAAATTGAAGTTGTAAAATCTTACGTTCATTACTCAATAATAACGTAGCTAGTAGTTAGTATCTTTCATGGGAGTTTTGAAGTCTTTGTTTCTCTTTGTAATGTATTTTTCTCTTTTATATCAGTTGTCTTGACGTTCTTACAATGAGCTATTGGAACCTAATTATTTCTAGTGCTTTGGCTGCTAGCACACATACTGAATAATGTTTGAACCGAACATATTTTACTTTGTGTAGCTACACAATTATTCTTTTGATATTTCGCATACATTCTTCTACTGCAGACCTTAAACGAATCCTTGGAAGAACAGCATACTCTTCTTCAAGTCTTTCATATCAGAGTAATGAAATAACTTTCTGCCTTTTGTTAAATTCCTAATTCAAAATAGTAAATGTTTATCTTGTACTTAGGTAATAAATCAGCATGTAGTAACTTTCACGATTACGATCTAGAATTCCATAACAATAAATAATAATTTATTTATTCTTGTAATAAGGCTATACTTAATGATTTCAATACTTACTGTAAATGAATATTAGATTTTAACTTATTGGAAACTACAACATATAATGAATCATCATTCTAAATACAAAAGAAGGAGAAGTAGTTTTTTATGCTTGTGTTAACAAGATATATTTTATATCCTGCTGGATAACTTTTGCAATAAATGTATCTTCAGCATTTCACCTAAAATCTAATAAACCTTAGAATTACATTTGTTAAAAACTGAGTTAAAATGAATTGAAAGGTAAAAGTGGAAAAGAAGAAACCCATTTCGAAGCAAATGAGGAAAACTAAAGGGAGTTAGCTGATTTTGTACCATATTATGAATTTATATTTTAAGATTCTAATGTTAGAAATTCTCAGGGTTTTTGTAACTAAATATTTTATTTCTCAGAGACTAAGAATTCAAGGGTAAATATATCTCATTTGGATTACGGATATACGTGCTTTTGGAACTTGGCATATCAATTATATATACTAATGTGGAGGTCATAGAAGAGGTGTATGTGAAAATTATATACTTTGTTACATATGTAAGACGCTTTCTCATATCATCGTTACTTAGTTACATCTCTTAATTCTATTTACTGCCAAAGAGAAAAGTAAACTTACGTGCAAATATATTAGAAGCAATAATACTGTGTTTTGGGGGGGACTATTGCCACTGGGAACTATCACAAGCGGATCCTTCACATTTTATAGATAAATGGAAAGTCTTAGCCCTTGGACGGAGTGGTTGTTGTCAAGACCATGGCTCATGGTTCCGTTTTATGTTCACTTAATAAGATACATCTAGGGTCCAGATGCATATTGCATATACGTATATCCGCAATGTAATTTATTGTTTTGCAGCTTCTCGGAAAAGTTTCAATACAAGAATCATAGGTAGCCATCATTAACGGTCAGAAGTGATGTCTTTATGTGATGCAATTATATTTCCGGCGACTAATAGGGAAAAACACTTTAGTAAACTTTTATTTTGTATGGACCAGTCTAGTAGTTTTTCTCTTCGGAGCGTCACGATTAGGCCACATACACTCAGCTAAAATCAACAAACATCCATATCCCGGCCGTGATTTGAACCCGCGATCTTTGAGATATTGGCCTGACGCCTTACAGCGCACGGCTACCCGGCCAACGCGACTAATAGGTATAGTAATAGTTCAAGCAAGGGAATATATTCTCAAACCGCAGTCCAACGCCATGTAGCTACTTCTAATCAAGTAACTAACATAGTACTATGTACTGACTCTATTCCTGGATGCTTGGTAATGATCAACTACCACAAGTATCTTTGTTTATACAACGACTTCTGAGAACGTGTTTTACTTGTACCGTGTAATATCAACATTGATCTATAGATCACATGCGCTGTACCCCTTAAAGACATGAATCATGTTTGCAGGTCATTTGAGTTGAATTCAGACACCGCACGATAACATGGTTGTATCACTTAATTATGCTGTTACGAAAAGAGGTTCTGCTTAGGGTCACTAGTGAAACCGGTGTTCCTTATCATGTACGAGGCGGATAGTGTGTAGTTCAAAGGCCACCGTACACATAATTTATGGTGTGGTAAAACTAGTTAAATTAACACTCTACTTTCATTCACGAAATCTTTCGAGTGGTTTCTGTACTCGGCGGACTTTCATGGGAAGTGCAAACCTCATTCAATACCTTGCAACCACACCTAGAAATATCAACAAAAACCATTTATCAGGGTATATATATCCATGCAAGAAATTCAACATTTCATACAATCTGTGCCGCGTTGAGAAACCACTCTGTTCTGAATGATAGGAGGGTCTAGAGATTTTCATAGAAGTGTCTCTAAAATTTTTGTCCCTCACCTTATAAACAACCAACAAACCTTAAAATGTTTAGAAAGTTTTATCGTATTCACCTTGGTTATTGAATATAAAAAAAATGTTATAATGGACGCTAAAAGCAGTACTAATAGATAAAACAGCGAATGGGAGTGGTTTAAAATACTTATGAATTTGCAGTAGCTCCCATTAAGTTCTTCGTTTTTCAACTTTCTTTCCCGTTTTACTTACGTTTTCCTTCAGGTGGAGTCTCGGTCTCTGGAAAAAAATTATAAAAAATATTTTTACATTTATAGAAGTTAATGAACAATAAATCTACTGTAAGTTATAAGTAATAGAGTTATTAATCCACACATAGTCATTATAAAAGAGCGAAAAATATGATTTTATTTCCGGAAATAATGAGTTTACAAAATATGAATTTAACTTAACCCGTACGTGAAAGAATGATATAAAACGCGATGGTCAATTTTATCGCATAATTGCTGAGCAAACTGGTTGAATCATATACTTTTATAGTACGATTTTCTCAGCAAACAGTTATGTACATGGGAGAGTCTTACAGTATATTTTCGATATACATTTGTAAGGATCATATGAAGGCATCGTGTGAATTTTAATTAATTTGCATTTAATCGTACACGGAAAAAAATAAAGGAATATGATACGTAGATTAGGAATCAACAAAAAACTCTTTTAGGAACGATTCGGATCCCCCAGATAGAAAGTATTCATACAAAAAATATATATTATCAGGTCAGTTAAAGATCGGGATATTTCCCTGTGATACGAGAACTCATTTGCAGAAGAGAAAACGTTTGTAATATGGTATACGCGTCTTAGTTATTTTATTTTATTTTATTTTCATTTTCAACAATAAAACAAATATTTGGTATAATTGTCATATTAAATCATTAAATATTACAAGTCCCTAAACTTATGTTTGAACTCAGTATCAGCTAAATCTACATTAAATCTAGAATTACAAAAATAATTTAGTGAAAAAATTGACAAATTCAAATTACTAAAATAATGGCTCTTAATTCGGCATTTTACAGAACGATGTTGTATAATTTCATTACCTATTTTCACTTACAGTGTACTGTTACATGAAAATAGCAGTAATGTTACTTTCATTGGTACAGATGGCGACTAATACATAGTATTTTGTCTGATTATTATAATGTTTCAGAGCTTCTGTTTGAAACTACAAATATTGCGAAACAAACATTATACAAAATGGAACTGCAAGTTCATAAAAATGTCTTAAGAACGTATTTAATTTGATATGCTTACTGCAACAATTAGATAACTAACAACGTGGAACTACGAACAGTTTTGGTAAAAATGAATTATGTGCACAGTGGTTACAGGTGTTATTCTAACCCAAAAGTGAGTAGAAAAAGGGTTACACATAACGTGCAATAACCCCAACTATGTTAAAAAAGGTCTCTTATCCTTCATTTCCATCAAAATTTTATGTTCATATGGTTTGTTGTTTAGCAGTTTTACACTAATGTTTCAATAAGTAAGGAGTTTGTTTAAAACTGTGTGTGGAGGTAGGTTTTATGTTGTAATACGGCTTATGTTTATCCAATTACGAACATCGAATACATATAGATGTTCTGATTTATATGTATAGTTTAGATGGCTATATATGTTAAAATGAAACAAAAGATACTATCCTTACCTGGTGGTTCGGTCTCTGGTGGTTGTGTCCAGGGTACTGTAAATATAGATTGTCTTAGTTAATACTACGTATATGCATTTATGGGTGGCCGATTTATCTGAAACATTGACATCTCTCAAAAACTACGGATCCGATCTAAAAAGTCATACTGGAATTCGTTGGTCTAGAGGGGAGCCATCCAATGATACTAAACTCAACCCCCACCCTACCCTCAGATATAGGAGAGGGGATATTAAAAACCAAAAAGAGAACCCCCATTTTTAATGCAGATTTGGATTCTCCAGAAAAATATACATTAGTTACACTTACGATTAATCGACAAAAATCCAAATTGGTATAAGTCCCTTTAAAAATTGTGAAATTTAGACGCATTGCTGTGGCCGTACGGCGAACTAGGGCATATTATAATTGGTAGTACTGTCCCCTTATCACAGGGATACAACAATTGGAATGGGAGTCCCCAATTCAAGACCTGAATGCTGTCCCCTCCCGCATGTAGGAGGTGAGGGTGGGGTCAAGTTTGGTATCACTGAATAGCTTTCATAAATATATTGAACACATCTGCTTTTATTTTTTCGATCTAATATGCAATTTAGCGAGATATCCCTATTTGTCAATTATTGTTTTGGCCATTTTGATTTCTGTCGAATACAGACAGGGCTATCTGTGAAAGAAATTACATCAATAATATGGTCAAAACAATGAACGTTCTCCTGAAAAATTCAGATCTGCATTACAAATGGGATTTGCCATTTAATATTTTAAAGTAACTTCCTTTCCCAGCTCCAAGGAAGGGGGAGATTCTGGTGTATTTGGATAGCTCTTTTAAAGCGATTACACGCGTTTATTTTTATTTTATGATCCGATATGTATTTGTCAAGATATCTTCATTTTGAATCGTTTTTTTACTAATTCTTATTTGCGTCGATTACAGCGCCATCTGTCATAAAATGACGTTAATTTACGGTCTAATATATTATTTTCGAGACGAATCCAAATCTGTAATAAAATGGATGTTTCCATTTAAGTTTCCTCTGTCCCCTTACCCCAGACCTTTCATGACGAATGAATTCCATTATGACTTTGTTTTTTACCTAGTGTGTTGATTTTGAGATATTTCAATGTCTTGAGATAAAGTGACATTCTAAATTAATTTGTTAATACATATCTAGGGAATATGGAATGCTCTATTCTTTCAATATTTTTGCATCGATTTTTCACGAGATGTTATTCTTATGAATTCAGAGGACATATGTATTCAAAGCAATATTTAACAACTTATTAACTTTTCACTTCCAGTCTAATAGGAATATATTTCGGCTGTTATTAAGACATTTAAAATTTATGAATGTAATATTACGTGCAAATGCAAACATGTCCAATATAAGCGAAGGATGAGAAAGTATACTGATGTGAATCTACTAATTAAGTTGAATATTCCGATTTATTAAGTTTGAAATAAACTGCAGAAGTAGTTACTTTGTTTGTTTCACACAAATTGGAGACTGCATTAATATCATTTTTTAAGGAGACCGCGTCCAATTCAGAGGACAATACATTATATTTTAAAATCATCTGCAAACAGAAGTTTCTTGGAGGATGTTATGTCAGCAAGCAAGTTATTTACAAATAATAAGAACAAAAGAGGTCCAAGGCTCGATCCTTAAGTCAGACCAGAATTTACAACATAATCCTCGGTTATACTATTTTTGTGACGAACATGGTGTTTACGGTGACACAAATAGGATGCTATTAACTGGCGAAGTTTTTCTGAGAAGTTGAATGTTACAAGCTTGCTAAGTAGGATGTCATGAGTAATGATATCAAAGACTTTATAAAGGTCTGTGTAAATTACGTCTACTTGACCTCTATTATCAATTTCTCTAGCTAAAAATGTGTGAATTCAACATATAATTCAAAGTAAATTATTTAAAATTCATTCTCGTCTATTTCAGAAAACGGTAAGATTTTCTTAAAGGAAAATAATTTTGAAAATGTAAATGTACTTGCTTTTGTATTGCACGTTACATATTTTTAGGGTAAAGCTCATCAACATGTTATTGAAACAAGATACCAACCGATGTTCCTGAGACTAATGAGTTCATTACAATAAATAATCTCAAAGAGCATCTGCAAAGAATAATACCATATTATCTTGTGATTACATTGGCATTCAAATCGTGATGCCTTGATACCTAAATGTTCAATATTCATTATCATTGAAGATTTGATTGACAGTAGGAACCAATTGCGTTTATGAGGTATGAGTGAAGGAAAGTGTCCTTTTCTAACCATAGATCAAATATCAATTACATCAACTATAAAAATAACGGCATTTTACAGGCATCCGTGTGGAAATAATAATTCCGTTGTAACACAATGAAATATAACCAGAGTGTTCAAACACCCAAATATTTAATAATATTTATCAATATTCTACTTTAGTTTACGTACCTTCAGTTTCTGTTGCTGGAGTTGGTGAGGCTGTAATGAAAGAAACTGGGTTTTGGATTAAACTCTATCAAAAAAATATTGATTGATTATTTGTGTATTTATAACTAAATAACAAATTTAGAGAAAAAATATGCACAAAGGTTATAAAGCAATTTTAAAATAACTGCAAAAGATGCAATAAATATGCTGACATAGATGTAGATTGCCAGGTAAAAATTATAATCTTTTTCTCACGCACAATTACAGTAAGTAACATTGGTTCTTTTACTTACGTTCAGGTTCAGTTTCTCCTGGTCTCGAAGGTGTTCCTGGAATGAAATAAGTTAATTTATTTAAAGTTAACGAAATTTAAATAATGTTAAAAGTAACGTCCTGTATGCAGAATTTTATAAGAGGAATAATCATATCCTTCAAGAAAGGAATACATTTACAGTCACAAGTAAAATTCAATATAATGCACAAAACGTGTTTCATATTACTGCCCTCCATGTTCATATAAAATGTATTTGTTTATATCCCCATGTGTCATAAACGGAATTATATAAAAATACTACTAAGGTCTTTCTACTTTTGAAGACGCCATTTATTTGAAGAACAAGTACTGACATTGCATGAGGTAAAACAAATGATGTAGATGTTATGTGGACTATTTATATATAACATTAATCAGTTATCTTCGAAACTTGACATATCTTAGTTATTATACTTTTTTAACATTTTTAGTAAACCGTTTTCAAATTCATGAAATTAAATGGTATATGCTTAATGGACCGTTACAAATATTTTATTACAATATTATAAAAACATTTTTACCATAGATAGAGAAGTGTTACAATCAAATATTAATGCTGGTTTCAAGACAATTATTCATACAGTGTGTTAAAAAAAGACACATTGTAATGTGGTTAATAACGAGATTACGAGATACACAATACATTCAATATTTGAACCCAAGTAAGCACAATGGAATATAATTTGAAATACTGATAGGTTGATATGTGTACATGGCTTGATTACTCTACCTAATGCTATTTCCATGTAGCTGATTTTTCTGTATTTCTTGTGGCAATACCGAGCGGGCAGTAACTCAGTTGGTAAAGAATCGAGGGCTCCTGGGTACGATTCCAACGGATGACATGCTAACTAAGGATTTTTTCCTCCGTTACATTAGACAGCTGCTGGAATAGCACATTCAACATAGGCCCTAGGCCTCTTATTCCAACTTCCTATCTCGTAAAATAATCGGTTGTTTCCCACCAGAATATTCCCATTTAATAGAAGGAAAGAAACAATCATATCCCGGCCTCAACCATTGATATCTAAAGTACATACAAAATTTAATTCAAATTTCGGCATGTTTCCTGAAATTGTTTGTAACACATTGTCATTTTCACTTATCACATTAAAAGGTTAAAGTGACTACACCTTTATTTATAACATATTTTCGTTTAAGAATAATTCATTTCAACTTTAAAGAGTGATTTAGGAACTTTGGCTCAGGGGGAATGTCAAAGTGACAAGATGCAGGAGAACTTAAGGAAAACTTATACTCAGTGTGTGTGTTCAGTACGATGTCCACATGGCAAGAAGCATGATCGAACCGTGGACCGCCCGCACTTGTACCGAATATGATCTTGGACACACATCAATATATTAGTATTTCTAATGGGATTTCAATGTGATTACATGCGTCGTAGTGTTAAGTTGCTTCTGTATGTCGTAACCCGATAATTACCTTGCTCAGAAAAAAACCTTGCTCAGAAATTTATTGATAATATTAAAATTAATAATAATCCTAGTTTCAATTATATCCTTTCGAACTTAGATATGTGTATAATATTCGTTATGAGTATGTGTTTTGGGGAAGATAATTATTTTACAATAGTATTCCCTCTGAAATACACGTTAAGTGTTTCCGCGTTTCCATTCTCAGGTTCTATTTATAGCATATAACTTTTCATTATTACATTCGGTTTCTTCCAGTATATCTAAGGCAATGCTATTCAATTTCCACCACCATAATGCCATAATTAATCCATGGTCATTATTGAACTTCAGTTCATATGGAAACGCATAATTTCTCTCTACCTATTCTTTACTACAGAAACATTCTGTTGAGTCCAAGTGAATACCACGTAAAACAATAGAAACGTGTACAAAAAGCACAAATATGAAAGTGTGTTCATCTGGATGTACATCTTCATCTGTTTTTAAAATTGAAATGTTTCCGTATGCATATCTGGTGCTCATTTTTTATTTAACTTTTCTGAAAACCTTTCACGTTACAAGCATTTTGGTCCTTATTCAAAAACAAAAGAACATAGCCAAACATATCACCCACTTACAAAGATATACGTTCAATGTTTTAGTTCTTTGCTGTCATCTTATATATAGCTTTTACTTTGGCAAATTTTATTAACACGTGGAAAAAGAAATACCAAATGGTTGTATGTGAGGGTGTTTGGACTTTTGTATATAAGGGCTTAGAAAGCGTCTTATAAAGTATATGTTGGAAAGTTGAGCTGCATATTTTATATTATTGGGTACTTGATTTAAGGTACGTGGCAATTATGAAATTGGACATTGCATTAAGCAACGGTTCCCTCTGCTCCCATCACTTACATAAGTTACAAATAAATAAAGAGTGTCATTTAGCACCATACAATATACATTACTAAATCGCAACATACTAAATACAGGCAGCCCTTAAAACACAATAATAATATTTATGAATTTCAACATCATGTTACGTACCTTCAGTTTCTGATGCAGGTGTTGGTGAGGCTGAAACAGAAGAAAAGGAGTTTAGGATTAAATATCGTTGAAACATACGTTGTTATTTATGCATTTTAAATTAATAAGAATTTATGCCCTAATTATACAGAAAGTTTACAAGAAAATTTTAGAATCGCTACAAAAGAAACTTTAATGCAAGATTATAAGTAAGAAAGGAAACAAAGTACTGTAAACATATTTCAATACATCACAATACTTCTTAGCACACTTCATAGATGCAGATAGTCACGTAAAACAGTTCGGTAGTCTGCACCATGGAATGGTTATGGTATTGCAAGAAACAATTCTAGGACGCCAAGAGAGTTATTCTCACTTCATTATACCACAGCAATTGGTTTGTAGAAATTAAATTTATTTATTGTAATTTAGCATCTGTGTCTTAGGCCGTATACATAAGGTACAGGATGGAGATGGTATCGGTCAAAGCCGTTCTTAAGTTTCTAAATTACTCTTCACCTGGTGAAACTGAATCTTCAGAAAACCTCAGTCAGAACGGTCGGCTGCAGGGTTCAAGCACGCGTACATACCTATCGCCATCCACGACGTTACCGACTAGAAGTACCGGACTGGGTAATTGGTTTTAAACTCGAATAGCGAACCGGTCTGTGGGAGCTGAATATGAAATTTATCGTTCGCACCAAGTGAACCGTTGTTAACCCATGGCTATGGAATTTAACTTAGTACAATATACGTTCAAAGATGATTATGAAAATCGATTGACCTACTCCGCTGTATACTCATAATTATTTCTTCACTATCGCACATCACTTTTGAGACACCATACGAGACCTCTTTTCCGGCGATTAAATACAGATCGACAGTCTTGGTGCATGTTTCCTTCATACGAGAGAAATCAAGTCGGTGCGTATCGAAAATGTTAAGGTGAGCATTGTTGCTTGCAGACATTTTAATTGATTTATTTTTGTTTTAAATGTATTTTATTTACTTGGGAAGACGTAAACTGGTTTTCGGTTGTAGATAACGCAGTTCCCATGTAGCGATTTCGCAAAAGAGTTCCCAAGATGTAAAGTATCAGATGTTTCTCTTGACAAAGTCATTTAATATTTGCCATTTCCCAGAATGTGATGAAGAAATATCCGAAGAATATGCAATAAATATCAGGAAATTGCCGTATGTCTGAAGACGAGTTAAGGGATAACCTCTAAAGAGGCCTTAAACAGGCTGTGCTATCTTGTGTTATGGAAGAAGAAAATGTTATTGACGAAAGACACAAGACATTGACATAATGCTGAACAGAATATTATATTATTCAATCCTTCCTTAAAAGGTAACGCAAAACTGGTCGAGATTATTGGTTCGATTTCTTAATGCATGCCTTTACCCTAAGTTGAAGTTGTATTAGTACTTGAAATGTATGTTTATACATGGCAAGAGGAAGACGACTTTCGGAGGATATTATTAGAAGGAATCGTCGAAAAGTACGTGTTCCTTATGAAAACTGACTTTATCTTACTCAGTATGGAATCCTGTGTACAACGTTAAAAGTCTAATACTTGAAGGTCTAATACATCGTCCTCATACAACTAATATATAAAGAGAAAATGTTTTTATTTGAAATTTACTTGAAATACACAAATAGGTCTCAACTTAAAAAAAATATATTCGATTTCTGAGCTTTTAACAGATTGGAAACAACCTAGAAGTACGTAGTTACTGTATACACCAACAATTGAATTATTAATTAAGATTATGATGTCCAAATCCTAAAAGTTGAAAATAACAAATGTTTTAACAGTGAAAAGTTTATAAACAATCTCGTTAATTGCAGATAACAGTATTAGTCTTTCGTTACTTAAAAATTTCATTCAAATAGAGAGTTACTTACTTTCTGGCTCAGTTTCTGTTGCAGATGTAGGTGTTCCTGGACCTAAAAAATGCAATTTCATTCATATGATTAAAATTAAGTTTCGATTTAATGAAACATTGTTAAAGGAGAATGATTTAGAAGGAAAACGACTTGGTTTAATGCAAATTATTTTAACGTTGCATTCAGGCAATGTACATAATACATTTTAGTGTCCTGAACGCTAAAGCCATCGAAACAAAACTTCTGAGACGTGTTCTAAGCACTAACCGCTATCATAGTGTGTCATAGAATTTAATCGAAAAATAGGTGTCAACGTCGTTTGGGCGTTCATAGATATCACATAACATACAAAATGTTAATCATTAATGAAGATACAACTATTTTCATCTTATTGTATCATTCCTGAAGGTAATAACCATATTTATGTGGATATGCAGTACTAAATCGGAGATCTGATGATAATCTAGCTTGACATTTGAAATATTATTTTGATAATTATCACGATTATAAATTGAATTAGTTGTGTTTATCCTTGCAAAATGATGGACGATTAAAAAGTATTATTTTAGAATACAATACTTTACTATAGGTGTATTTACGTTTTCTAAAGCACTTTTGAAGTTGTTATCTAAATGTTCACGCAGATTGAGAACATCAATGCCAGGGTTATACCTCAATTAAACTTTGGACTTCTACTATCCCCATACTTTCGTGCCGAAACAATCTAAATATTTGTTCTCTGGAAGTATGTACACTATATTTAGAACATTTTTCCACTTGCTGTGACGGTATATAATATAATTAAAATAATTCTTAGTAAAATTCCCATTTCTGCTGCATCAAAACACTTTCAAGCACTTCATACAGTTTGCTCGTTCTGGACCTCTTGACAACAATTGAAGTTCTTACTTTCCCAAATATTAGATGAAACATACTCAAACATGTCCAAAATGAACACGATATGGAAAAAGGTATCAATCTGAAACTATTGAAAATATAGTATGTCTAAAATCACTGTTTTATGAGCAATTTGTAACATGAGTTTTTATTAATTTGTACAAATCAAAGTAACGAAACATATTACTCCAATTAAGGTCTGGAATCATGCTTGTGCGAATTTTCTGTTGATTAAAACTTGCACGTTTATACATGTGCCTTTCATTTTTGAATCACTTATATGAGAAAGTTTTACTTATATCTTTGAAGCCGGTTTGTGAAAGAAAAGCGCTGGTTACATCCACTTATAGAACGCTACTTTTGACAGCGCTGGTTAATATATTATCACATTTTTTCATTGTAATTAGTTTACAGAGCTAATGCATGTATGTAAAAAGGCCCAAACACTTGTTGATAAGAGTAGTTAGAACATCCCAACATATATACTCAGATGATGCCTATGTAATTCAAGCGTTATTTTTTTCTGACACTATTTCCTTAAATCAAATAACCTCGGAAACTAAAGTGTTTATGATCATCATTCGGAGATTTATGGCAACTAGGGCCAATCATATTTCTACTGCTCGGATAAAGTAAAATATACTGTTCTCCTCATCTGCCACTTTTGTCAAGTACAAATAATCAAAGAATGGCATTATCAAACATTAAAAGGTAATATTGAAATTGTAGCACGCCCCAAAATGATATTTTATATCTTCAACTAAATTTAACTTACTCTCAGTTTCTGGTTCAGGTGTGGGGGATGCTGGAAGCAAATAGAGCAAAATATTATTAAAATATTTGTACTTACTTACATACTTGTAACCGTTAAAAACAAATTTCTGTGCAAGTATTATCCATACTTGTAACGTTCTGAGTATGCATAATATTATAAATATTTCCAAAGTGTTATAAAGGAGCAAGAGGAAAATGATAATTCATAGTAATAATTTGTAACTTAGCCCAGTACATCACTATAGGCTACTTACAATAATATAGACCCCCTGAAAAATGGTAAACTATTCCGGTTTTCCATTTAATGATTAATGTTTGGTAACTAAGAGAACTAGAATGGCAGAATGACCCCGAGACTTTAAAATCACTGTCACTGCATGATAGAACCGGATGATCTCTTACCTTTGATGTGCCCTATACGGACTCAGTACGTCACGTGGTTTAACAGCAGTTTGAACTATTCTCTCCATATGATATTTCAACTCTGTCCGGTGTATTTTCAGCCTGGACCTAAGATACCAACACGCCTTAAATACATTCAAGTTCAAATTCTAGTGTCCCCTAAAACTTTACCTTGGCCAGTGTGCAGCATTATTTAGGAGGGCGTCGGGTCTTCCAGACTAGCTATAAAGGTCTAGTGTTATTAACCTGAAATCGACAGATTGTGCTTATCATGCTGCCTGTAGAAATTTTCATCACTCTTTCTCTGTTGTGCTTTTAAAAACATTTCCCCATGTGTACATAATTGTTGAAATAGGAATGCTGATATTGTACGCTTGCCTCCCAGATTTATCACACGTAACCTCCTACAGATTAATATTCTAATACATTGCTCCCATGAGCAGTGTAATGTTGTTAAGTACGTTCTCCATTTGCAAAAGGGAAGTACCGCATTTTAAAAATACTTGAATTAAAATAATTCAGAATAATTGTTATTTGTCTTCTAGTAAAATTGATTCGTGTCTTCCACACAAAAAAAGATCTTCTAGCGAGCTGACGAGATATTATCATATATTAGGTAGCAGTAAAATACTTCCTAGCATATGGGGGCACCGGGTACCATTATTCCCAATATGGCAAGTGTCAGATAATTATTTTTAACAGAAAATATGTTAAACATATTTTCAAATGAAGTTCTGAACAATTTTTATTGATATACAATAGATATCACTAGATTGCCCCACTTGTGATAAATAGTCAACCAGCAGCTGGGGATTTGCTTTATCCTTTCTGTATATTGTCCTTAAGAATAAAGCAGATTAGGCAATAAATATTCCTGTATTATTTCCATGATTTTCCCCTAAGCAAATTAAAGCATCAACTAAGTATAGAACGTAAAATAAAATGTTATCTAACAACATCTTCCACAGATTTGTCCCCTTTATGTTTTCCTATACAATTTCGATGTTCTTTTTACCTTTGACACACACCCAAAAATGAATGATTGACCATTTGATCAAATGCATAATACTAGATTTCTTTTTTTTTAATTCAAAATGTGCTTTTACTAATATTACACAACAAATCTTAAGTGTGATCGATTAAACATTAATTGTTAAACTCTTTACAGACCGAAAACGAGATATAAGGTTTGCAAGGGTGTTGAGAAGAGACAAACCTGGTTCTTCCTTAAGACCCTCTCTCCTTGCTCCTTCATTTTTATTTATTTTTTAACAATTTGTTGATATGTTTTTTGAAAAGAAAACAACATTAAATACGTATACCTCGGAGTGGATGATAGGTATAAACTACTCTAGTACTTATTAATTATGATATTGCCTAGTTAAAAGTCACAATAGTTTAAGAGTTTCCCGCAGGTTTTTAGTGTAGATAATCAAATTTGTTTCCTGGCTAGGACTTTGCTGACAATTACGGTTATTTTGTAATACGAGGGGCATTAACACTATAATTACTATACTGAAGAGTGCATATATATATTAATACACATGGCACGTGCCATACTCATTGTGAACCAACAACCTCTCCAATTTTCCTACTATAGCACTACTTAATTGCTTATTGTGTATAATCTAGAGTTAAAATAATATTAATATTTATGCTGACAAAGTTCGAAAGCTTGAACATGTCCAAAATATTAACGGTAAGATATTTCGAAACGGTAATAGTAATACATAGTAAGAATAGGTATTCAGATTATTTCCTTTATGATTAAGGGTCAGTTCTAGTATCGACGGCTAAACTTCTAGTCAGCGTTAAGTTGAGGCCAAGTCTGATTTTGGCCAAAGAGAGTACGCAAAATAAGAGTTGGTCTCAACTTAGCGCTCACTAGAATTTAGCGGTCGATTGTAGAACTGACCCTAAGAAGCATTTGTTGAAATATGCAATAACTTACTTTCAGGCTCTGTTTCCGTTTCTTGCGGAGTTGTTTCTACAGCTGAAAAATATGATTGGATTAAATTTTTCACATTGATAATCCATACAATACAGCAGCCCTTGGATTTGTATGTTATAAAAGTGAAAACTATATTTTAGTAATTGAGATAAAGTTTCGCTCAATAGTAATGTTTATCTTAATAGGAAAGAGCGTTTCAGATTGACACCATCGAGTCTGCTGCAATCAAAATAAAGATTTAAACACACGTAGGAAACACCGTTATATGCTGTGTCATAAACGATATTGTAGAAAAATTATGGAGAAGAAAACAGTTAGGCTCTTTTAGTGTTCGAGTGTCAATATCTTTCCAAATTGTGTATTTACCATTCTATACTATAATCTGATTTTAATTAGGTATGCTGATTTTAGACTGAGAAATAATAATAATGAATTTTCTGTCTTAAAATTAGAAATATGTTTTTAATGCAACATTTGATAACGTTCTTTATTAGCAATTAATGAAATTACAAGAATGTTCTTTTTAAAAACACAGTGGTCGGATATTAGTATTTGACTAAACAATATATTAGAAATATTGTGCGTTCAATCAACAAATTGTACAATAAATGATGTTTCTCTATTTAAAAATGTGTGTACAGGTAAACAATTTAAATAATAATTAGTAAACCTGACATATATGCCCAAGTGTTAATATTGTTACTGGAAGGCACGTGAATCCAGACCCATTTCCTTGCTCTTTTAAGAAGTGTTTGAAACGGTTTCGCATAGTTTGACGCGGCCACAGTCAAAAGTATTCTTTATCTCAAATCTGTCAATTCTCCCTGCTGCCCCTACAGCATTTGTCTCTGTTGAAGAGTGAAAGCAGATGTATTTAACTTTCCAGATGGGTCATGCTTACCCAAAAGCTTGGAGTTAATTTAATAAAGTTTAGCCTAATGTAAATATCATTTTTATACAATTTGTTTATTATTACTATTATTAGGTAATTTATTTTGACACTGCTAATCCTTCGTTTCCATAATTTGCCTCATTCTTTTCATGTCGAATTCGTATCAAATAAAGGGTGGTCTGCAAGTCGCGATACCATTTTAAAATTAGCAACAAATTTATGATACCGTGTTTGTCTCAGATATTGAAAATTTAAGACTTGGAGATTCATGATGGAAAATAGTTTTATATTATAAGAACAAATTTGGCCCATCCGTTACACCCAATACGACAGCTTCAGACTTTTGCTTCGCGGTAATTTAGGTGACAATGTTTATTCCAATAAACCTCGTGTTTATGCCGATCAACCTCACAATATTCATTACCGGAAAAATAGTTATGCAGAATCTCGGAACGCAGACGAGAACAGATTGGCTAGTATGATGTACTATACAAGTACTAAAGTTATTCGTTGTTCAACTAGCAGCGTTATTTATAGTCCATCCGGTATTTGAAGTTAAACATAAATATCCTGTGCTATATCTTCTACTTTTAATTTTCTTGAAATGAATGATACTGTTGTTGATCGCAATATTCTATGAAAAATGTTTTTTACTAACACAAATATTAAAAACCTATAATGAACCAAGTCTTGAATTTGATAAAACTATGTAATATTTTAAAAGGTATTTTAGAGCTGACATCAGTTTAATACAGAAATAGGTAAGCGCCAAAATCAAAATCCCGTTTTCATTTTCTGACGCATGTAAATCTCTTCTATAAAGTTTCACATGGATTTAAAATGTAATATGATCGGAAAGATATATAATTAAATTTGGTACATAAAATGTAATTCAGGTTTAAAAATTGAAGTTGAAAATCAGAGTTAAAATGCACAAGAAATTTCATAGTCTGTTTGTAACTGAATATTAGTTGATTAATAGGTTAATAATACAAGCTGGTATGCATGAGATGTAAGTGCAGATTAATATATGTTAGTGTAGTTAAGTGTAACATGTTTTTTGTTTATTATTACAAAAGTTTTATGATATTTCACATACCTCCAGTTACATTTCCAGGTGGTCGAGAACCTTAAGTGATATAGAAATATATTATTTACGACATAAGTGTACAATCTAATAAAACTGATAATTATATTCAGAAAGTGTCGAGAAAGGATTAATTTCATTGTCACATTTACTGTTTAATACAGTGTGCCTTGATTACGGTAGAATTTCCACAGCGAGATGGCAGCACGGATCTATTATGTTTTTGTTAAGATAAGCCTTCCGAACACTTTTCTGATAAGTATCCCGTACTCATAAGTGATCTACATGGCAACTCCAGACGATCATATGTTAGATAAGTTAGAAATAAAAGCCTTTATTTTTTACGTTTACAAATCCGACTAAATTGGTTGCGGGAAATGAATTCGATAAGTAGCCGATATATATTTTAACAATATGCAAATTTTTATTTGTAAATGAACCAAAGTGTGTGAAGGAAAGATTGTAAATAAACTTTTGGAAATGATAAAAATAATGTTTCGTGTATATTGTTTTTAAATTCTACGGAAATTGAGAAAGCGTTTTATTTCAATTTTTGGGTCTTTTATACATTAAAGTTTATCCGTGAAAAATACAATATTTCAGATAAGAAATCAAAAGTTGCATGGTTTCGCAAATTTGCAGAAGAATACGTAGTTACAAAACAACTGAAAATTCTACTGTTGAGAAAATAAAAGTGACATAGGAAGCATTCTATCAGAAAAAAAAATCGTCTGACCTTTCAGAAACCTTTGCTGATACATATCTGGTACGTGGAAGCTTTTTGTCCATTTTTTTAATTATTATCCAGACTGTACTAGATCATGGGGAATAGTTGTTAGCCAAGTGACTATCTTTTTCATAGAACGTCATTTCTCCCATTTGGTATATAAGAAAGTATTCGATAACATGTATAGATTAGATTAGATCTCTGAGAGTTACTTCACTTGCACTTTGTTCTTGGAGTGCAAATCATCTAACTTGGCTATCAAATTGGCTAACTTGGCTACCTGCTGGCGAAGAACATTTCATGTGATGCTCCCGTTAAACCAAATATTTTCGCTTAAATGAGCTGCGTTTATGCATTTTATGCATAAAGGATTTTATGCAAAATGTAGTCCAGCATTTCCTTGATTTAAATATGGACTTGCATGAAGTATTTATCACAGAACCAAAATTCCTGTCCTATTTCAAGAGAGAATTGTCACATTTTGGAAAATATTAGACTATTGTTTCCAAAGAGCACTTGCGCTAATAAAGCAAACAGAACAGAATCAACGTCTAATTGTTATTGCGATGCCGCATGCTTCGCTGAAAACATGAAGCTCTGTTATATTAGGAAGTGTCTCTTGAATTTTCATCCAATGCAAATTTTGCACTTGATCGTGCCTCCATTTCGCCATGCCTTAAGGATTTCTATAAAATGTACCGAAATCACTCTTTGTCATGGATGCAATTGACGAGCCAAAATTTTATTGTGTAGAATTTATCCCGCACATGAAGCTTCGGCAAAAACAAGATTTGCATTTAATGAAATGCTATGTTAGCAACTTCGTCTCTCTTTAGCTAATTGCCAACACATCCTTTAGTTTGATATACATGTTTAACCCAACAAACATGCACTTTTTCTCAGCTTGAGTAAACATGCTTCTAAACGCGCTAGGCATAGTCATTAAAATGAAGTGAATTTGTATCCAGCTGTTCACTCATTGGATCGGCGCCATTTTGGGTTCCTCCTAATCGGTACCCGTGATTTTTGTTATAGGAAATGTTAAAGTATTTTTTGCTTTAAGTTTGGTTCTTTTGCAAAGAAGAATTCATACGCATTTTGAAGATGACAATTATAACTCAAGCGTAGGGTCATCTTGGCGCTATGAGAAGCGCGAAGAGAACAACGTCAAGTTTGTTCCACCATGCTCTTTCCTTTTTAAGATAGAGCGTTGCCTGTCAATGTCTGTTTGCAACCCATATTTTAAGGCAGTTTTCCTTCGACTAACAAATATGTCAAACGAGAAATATCATTGTTGGTGATTGTGTAAGACTCCAAAAAATGCGCGTCGATAGACTGCATTCCTCACATCACTGCTAATAACATAAAAGTGAAAATGTCATCGTTCTTTCCTGGATACTACTCCGAATGTTTACCCACGACGCACTAGTACATTATGATCACAATCAGAAAAGCATTTTGCTAATTTCTTACACCTCTGTTACACAGAATTTTCCTTGTTGTTAACATATATTTTTAACACCCGTAAAGGAGAAAATACAATAAATACTGAAGAGTTGCCGTGTTTTCCTAATAAAGTGGGGTTATTTTTATTCATTCACGATTATTTTATTATGAGATAGTCTTCTAAAATTTTTCCTCGGAGATTAATAAATATCGAACGAATGGTTTCTGACAAATAATCAACTTTACATACCAAAAATCATTTGTCCACCACGTTACACTTTGCTGCATTAGTTTTGGTTATGCCGTGTGCACCGACAAAGCTGGCACGTTGTGTCACATATAAGGTTTAGCGGGAAAATAAGTCAACGGTTCACTTCTTTCTCAAACTCTGTGCTGATTCTATGACCCTTTTGCTCTCTTCACACTCTGATTTTGTTACATTCCTTGCTCGTGTGTATCTAGTAACGTTTCTACCCATATTTGACTTTCTTATTATTTTCTTGGTTTTTATTCTTTTATGAGACCTTTCATTTTTATTATGAATGTATATTCCTTTCCTCACATGGGAAATATTTTATTCAAATATTGATTTTCTTACAAACGTTTGAATAACTTTACGTATTGCCTACTATTGCTTAGGGCCACAATATATTTCCTTTCTCAGCTCTAACGTTAAAACATAGTTGTGCTTAAACCACACTAAATAATTTTATTAGTAAAATATTTTGTACCTATCAGAACGAAAACAATTTCAAATTAGATCAAAGCTATTCCTACGGCATATTTTGAAAATATTTCTAAACACAATACCCATTGGTTAACATTTCTACTTATAAAATAGTTTTATGGATTCCTTTTGTAACTAGAACCTCATTTTAGGCGAGAAAGGCGAAGATTAAGGTAAAATGGAAATATAAAATCAGAAGACGTACTGCAAGGTTATGGAAAGAAGAGTTTGAGAGTGAATTTCATGAAGTAAACTAAGGGAGAGGTTTATATAATTGTTGGAAGATAACGGCTGATGAAGAGAAATGAGATCTTACATTTTAAAGTTATAATATGAATATCGTATTAAGGATCTGATATATCTTTCCCAGTTACATATCTTTTCAAATAATTTCTGAAACGTAACATTTACTTATATAGTAATGGTTATAGTATTAAATCAATGATTAAAAGTTTTAAGTTTGAAAGGAGACTAAAAACTAAAACTAAAAAATAACTGAAAAGAAATGTGCAAATTGTGAAAGATGGACTCAACACGTATGTGGAGTAAAATCAGACATCCCAATTAGAAATGAGAGCTACATTTGTCTTTAAAATAATTTGCCTCCTTTCTTCGAAATAAAATATCACATATATGTGCCCGTAAAATTAATATTAAACTATTTATGATAATGATTTTAGATACTATAAAATATTTTTATTATTATGCTTTCTTAACACTTACGTAATACACTGGAAGGTGTTTCTGTTTCAGGCTCTGAAAGTAAACGAATAAATCTCACCTTTCGGTTTTCTACAGTATAACTGCTTTCCGGTAAATAAAGTATACATATTAAGTGTTAAAATATTTGTTTCATTATGTAAATAATCTTAAACATAATTATTTATCTTAGTATTATAAAATTCGTAACAGATGATGTAATATTTAAAATCTAAAAGCTAGAAAAGAAATTAATTTTTACGAATTTAAAAACCTTTTCAAACGATAATCTGTACGGTTTTAGTTGGCAACAAGTTAAGTGTGAAAACAAGGAAGCTGAAAACAAGTTATATTTATATATTTAGGATATATATGTGGTTGAAAAAGGAAATTGTAAAGCAACAGATTGCACAAATATTCAAGTATGAATAAGTAGTAGCAAATAATGCAATAATACGCTATCTGTATGCTACCTGATATGATTCAATATATTCTGCAAAATTACAAGACGAAATACATAAGGTTTATGTTACTAATAAGATAAAAACTTATTTAAATTCCTGTAAATCTGTGTTTTATGTTATGATCGAAAGTCTTTACTGTAACTATGGAACATTGTAACTAATAAACTAGGCTTTAGAAGTTAATAAACAATTGGGACCACTCATTCTTACACGTTTCCCAAAGCCCATTAATCGATGTAGCATATTAATCCAAGACTTCTTTTATACACACCATAGTAGCGGAATTTACTTAAAGACAAAATTAATACAATGTGCTTTTTCAATTTATTTGACTTTACAATCAGCCGCCATATTCTGCATTATCTATACTAGCACAACAAACAAACATTAGATTTTAATAAACTGATTATGCACATTACTTTTATGCAAGGAGTAAACAGTTGGTACTTAATAACCAATAATGCATAAAGTATGTTCTTTTCATGTGGTCTTAAGTTGTTTACGTATCATGACCTTTGTTATGAATGAAGAAATAGGAGTCTATGTAGATGACTGTTTTTGCATTCTTGCTCATGTGCGTAATACTATTGGATATATCACTAGTACCGTATAAAATGTAGGAAATATAGGCAGAAATATTTCATTTTCCCTTTCGGCAAGGGACAGCGCTAACCAATGCAAGGAAATTGACACATCAAGCGCCAAAACCACCAGACACTATAAAAAACTTTGTAGATATCACCTGGCAAAAGAGAAGCACCAGTTAGTATCCTGAGAATAGTAGTACAATTTTCTGTTCTTATTGGTAACGCCAAGATGTTTCATAAATTACAATCACGTGCTGTACAACGTTCGTTGGTTGATAAATACTTTCTGAGCATTCTTCAGGGTTAGAGTATCCTTTTCTTATATTATTTCATGGTGGGAAAATCTGGTTCCGAAACACAATTAGACGACGACAGTATATTTGTTTCGAGTCGAAAAGATCGTGTATTTATATATCCCAATCTTTCATCAGTCGTAATGTAGCTGTACCCGAGAATATTTACCTCCTTAAAGAAATATAACTAAAATTTCGCCTGTAGATACATAATTCTGCCAGAAACGGAGGTCAAGTTCGTATGATCTTAGGAATGTTAAGCGTCGGTTCAAAAGTTGTAAAAAGTTATGTTTACTCATTTATTTAAGAATTCCCAGATACAACCCGCATCCCACAACAATGCCTTTCAAGCGTAACGTGTACAATAAATATGTCTTACTTGTTGTGTGGTGTAGGGTGTTAATATGGAATGCGTCAATTCCTCATTGATTAAGAATTGCACAGAGGAAAACGGTCATATCTGTATTAAGAATAGAAGATAAATGATCGAAAGATAGATGAAACGATACGCTTTCAAACACAGGCAGAATATATAATCAAAACGAAAGGCAAAATTAAGTGAATTTTAAGCGGACACATAGCTACACCAACATTCGGAGGCGAAACCGTTAATACCCAACGTTACCGACAACACATGATCGATTTGCAAAACGACCAGAATATGACCAAAGAGAACTTCACGATAATGCAGCCTCCCACGCAGCAAAACCGGTCAAGTAAACGATTGCGACGTTTGGCTGGGAAATCCTTCCGCATGCGGCTTATTCACCAGACTTGGCGCCTTCCGATTTTCACTTATTTGCATCCATGGAACACGCATGGATGCAAATACAAAAATGTACGACTTGCTTAAGAAAATGTACGAAAATGGCTTCATGACTGGTTTGCAGCACAAGAGGCAGTTTTTTTGGTCTGGCATCCACATATTGCCGGAACGATGGAAGAAATGTATTGCTAGCGATGGCCAATGTTTCGAATAAAATAGTTCTTAACGCTGTCATCCAATCACTATGTTTTTTCTATACATAAATTCCGGGTTCATATTTACGCACCTGGTATATCGTAGTTCTGCAGTGTTTCCCAAATCCTTGGTAGCCGTCATATGTCGTGGGTAGGCAGTTACTTTTTACGTCGGCGATGGACCGACGTACGACAAATAGCACGAAGGAAACATCAGGAACCGTGGTGCCTAGGAAGGTTTCCTTCAACCCAGAAAAGGACCCAAAATCACAGGGAAGTAAATTTGGTGGATATTCAGAGACACCTCATTGCATCCAGTACAACAATCTACACATCCATAAGTTGATGGGGGATTTCTCAGCCTACTGCGAATTCCCTTACGTGGAGTTTCTCTTTCAGGATGTTTCATACAGTTTCCCCAACATCTACTTATAATTCCCTCACAACTCAGTGGCGATCAATATGCAGGGGGCCGCGTACTAAGTCCCCTTGCATCGTCGACCGCACGACCGCAACGGACTGAACCAGCTGTCTCCTCCCGGCCCATATGAAATGCCTTGGCACATCGTGTAAACTTCATTTACGATAGCCTATCGTTGTCACATGCTTTCTGAAACCCCTTCTGGTACCGCTATGGATTTTGCCAATGGCCACGTGGGCCGTTTTCCACAAACGCTGTTTCAGTATCGTACACAGCACTAGCCAATTCAACTACGTACATCATCACAACTACTCGCTTTACCGGATGCTTTTAGCACTAGACTGCAACTACCAATATTCAGACCCTTCCCGCAAGGTAGCATCCGCATAATCGCCTCTCGTCAGTGTTTCCACTAATTAATTTACTTGTCACGTATTTAAACAAGAATTATCAAAGAAACAGTTTGATTATTGCGCTACCTTTAAACAGTCAGGAAGTATCCTCAAAGTAGGATTCTTTCTAGTGTTGTCAATGTTAAAGTATTTTTTGTATCAAGTCAGGTGTTAATGTGTATTATAATTTAATTAATGTAGTGTATTTTTTATTGTGTCGTTTCTCTCTTATAATGTTAGCCAGTATCCCAAACATTCTCTACTAGATTAATTAATTAGGTCTATTAATAGTAATACATGTTTCAATCAAAAGAATGAATTGATTCTAGTTGTATTCTTATATAGATAATCCGTTTGAAATTATAATCTTAGTCTAGCCTTCTAGATGTATCTGAAAATACGATTTAGTGGATATAAAAGGCGATGTTTTCATTTCCAAATACCACTTGCATCCCTTTGATTTCAAAAATGAATTTAAAAGTCGACATGTGGCTTTCGTGTTATTTTTCGGTGTTACTCTCAAGATCGGAATGAGTAGGTATTCTGAATATTATATCATCGACTCCACTCGTCGAGAGCAAAATAGTGGATGTTGGAGTTATATTGTATGTACACAATGCATATTGAAGTTTTAATTTATTAAATAGGCTATCTGCTTCTTAGTTCAGATCGTAGTGAGTGGTTGAAAAGTCTGAAAAGAGGTGTTTCAATCACAATTGTCTTAGTTTTTCAAGAACTATTAAATAATTATTTACTTATATTGTAGGTACATTAAAATTACAATTCTTGAACTTTTATGACATTTATAATACCTAAAGCTCTTCGATACATTGGTTTTTGGTACTAAATTAATTATGTATACCTTATGTCCTTGAATAACATAGCACAAAGTCAGATTGATTTAGATAGAAATTAAGGACCAGAAGAGTGGACAAAATCTCTCGTGTTCATGTTCCTTTTTATCTCTTTCATTTACACTTTCAAATTTTGTCACGATATCACAGTTCAATAAAGAAAAGATAACGTGAAAAGTATACAACTTTACAACCATTTTCACAATAATCTAAACTTATTTGAATTAGGTTCGAGGTGCAAAAATAGATACAATAATGAGTCGTATAATAATGATGTCTAAATCCGACGTGTATCTGACAAGGAACCCTCGCCAGGTGACAGAGGCGGATTATGATGAAAATTCCGATGTAGAATTCGCAGCCCAAATTGTAGGTGCTGTCGTGAAAAAGTAATCACAAGTGGCCCCAAGAAAGATGGAACGTCGAGGGCAAAGTAAATCAACTTCAGAGTACTGAAAATGTATTTTCTTTTATTAATTGTTAGAAGTACTGAAAGAAAATGGCCATGAATGGATACTCGAAAGGAGGTGCTATATGTAGTATGAAGGCAATGACCGCCATGTTGAAAAAAAACCAATGATGACGTCAATGTTGGTATAATTGTAATTTTGTAAGATAAAATGACACGTGGAATTAGCTTGCAGAATGTCACTTTCATCTAGCATTACGCCTTCTTGAAATTGGTACAACATTCTCCGTTAGTGGAATTAAAACTTTATAGTGCACTTCATGTTGCGGCAATGAGGTTCATATTTCAAAACATAAAGGTGCCTTTTCTCTAGCCGTTTTGTTTTTGTTTCTTCAACTGCTTCAACAAAAAATATATATTTTTCATCACATACTTAACGCCAATTTGATGTGATATTTTCTTGTAATGGATTGAAGCTATGCCAAAACTAACTTCACCGTGGTGTTTTAGAACATTCCAGAACCAATTGATATGTCACATGGTCCACTTACAATTTAAATATGTTGAAGCATAGCCAAAATGGCCGCAATTGACTTCACCTCGCACCTAGTATCCGTGAATGTCCATTTGCTTTTAATATTAACACTTTAACAAAGAAAAGGCTTTTTTCCGTACTCTATATTAGTTTTTTTGTTATGTACGTTGCATCTTGTCAGGTCCCTTTGTCGTTAGTTGATGATGACAGCACCAAGAATTTTGGCTGTGAAGGTTTACCTAGGCACTGTACCTTTGTACGAATTTTCATCAAATGGAGCTCTGTCACCTGGCGAGTTTTCCATATTTCGGATTTAAATACCGAGCTTGTCTAGCTCAGTGGTAAAGCGTTGACGTAGCATTCGGGAGGAAGGGAGTTCGATCCCAGCCACCGACCATCCTGATTGAAGTATTTCAAGGGCTTTTCCTGAGTCACACCAGCCAAATGCCGGTGTGGGACCTTAAGTATATAGGTCCTGGCAGACATCTTCCCAAATTCTTTCCCCTCCCCTAACCCGGCCTGAGCCGTAGATGCCTAAATGCTATAAATAAAATTCCAATTCATATTCGGAGTTGGACTTAACTGCCGGTCCTTCACGTAGATGTATGTTAACCAAAATAATAGAGAGAACGTACTCGGAATACAGCTTTACGGCCTGTTACACATCTGGATAAGAACGAACTACGTTTTACGAATAATGTGTTTTGCCCATAGTATTTGAAAGAACAACAACATGAAACGCGTGTGACGATTAAGTCCTGCTCCACATTTGCTAAATGGTAGTATATTTTAAGTTGATGGATATGTTTATATGTACAGGTGGATGGAAACTAATTATATGTAACACATTTTGTTCCGATGATTTGAAACTTCAGCAATTCAGTTTATTAGTATTAAAAAAATCTAAATTTTATAGTTTTGGACCTTTTTAGTAACTTATAAATTCAGCCCGTTTCGAGTTCATTAGCTGTTAAGTTTTTAAAATTCACGAACATTTATGCCCCAACCGGGATTCAAACCCTTCAACTTTGAGTCGCTGTATTGACGCCTGAACCAACATTTATCAGTAATGTGTATGAGTAGATCTAGTTACTGTTCTAGATACATTCTTTAACGCTTCTTCACAAAACAGGTGTGGTTGATTTCGATTCTTCTAAAACACGTCCAATTAGCTGATCCCTGCTGCGTGGACAAGATGCTTTCAACACTTAATACCGTAGTTCAGACCATAAGAGTTCTACAGGTTTAAGATCCAGACTGTTTTCTGACCATTCCTCCAAATTTCCCAAATATGACTGAAGCTTTAGCACCATCTTGTATGAAATCTGTCTGTTGCAATGATATTGTATACACGTATTTAATTTTCGTGGCGTCCAGTACTTTGAACTCCATTTGTTAATAGGCGCAAAATCTCTAGCAACCATATTGTCCTTGCTTTGAACGTTTAACTGGAGGGATTTTCTGTAAATTATATGTGTGGATACTGCTCTTTTTTTGCTTGGGCCAAAGCTCTATTGGAGACTAGTCAGTAAATATTATGTCATAACTTTTCTACTGTTCTCTTGCAGTGAAACAATTAAAGTCTTGATACATTCACTTACAGAACGCTTGACGATCAGCAATATGTTTTTTTTTCTGAAACATGGTTATTGTTGGATGGACAAATGCATGCATGCCCTAAGATTATCGTAGAACGAATTATGGTATCACATTCGTTCCCCCGATGGATTATTTTCTCTGTGTATGGTGAGAGCGTGTAGCAATATAAATTTATCGTTTATAATGTGTTTGTTCTTGAGTTCTTGTTTGTTCTTAACCAACTAAGCATTATAATTGAAATTCAATCGTGTTGGTCTTTTATAGGAAGTATTAGAAGATTCAAGAAAGTGCTAAATGAACTTGTATAAATTTATTGATGTTGTGACAATGTTATACATGGTAACAGTGCACCACTTTGATGACACTTGGAAACGAAACACTTAAAACAGTCGGATATTGATGGAAATTATCACTGTACAACACATAGTTTCTTTCCTGAGAGCTAGTGACTGTTCCTAAAAGTGTTTCATCTGCTGAATTCGAAAATATAATTTGTTGCTCTGTATTAACCTTCCTTTTTTTAGAAAAGGACACTGATTAGAGAAAGGGAGCAATTTCAGACATATTGGGGCACTTCCGTACGTAAAGTGTGCACCACTGAAGTATAGAGATGGAGTTCTGTGGTATCATAGATGATGTTGGAACTCGCCAATGTGTTATTCCATGCCGGAAATGAAGCGCAAGTGACTTCTTAAAAATGCATAATGAAAGATACACTATTTTGGACACTTGGAACTCACAATTATCGTAAGAATATCCAGTTCCTATCTCCGGACTTTTCAGTTGAAATGGACAGCAATATTTTTGTGTATGGCCTTTTAGTATGACCTTGATTCTCCTAGCGAATTGTCAAGGTACGTTAATTTATGATCTTACTGACGGTTTTGTTGCAAGGTTGATAGAGAGAAAACGTGGACCTCACAGTTGTGTTGCGCGTCATGTGCTGATAATCTTAGAGATTGGTTGAGGGGCACACTTATCTCAATGAAATTCGTTCTACACACAATTTGGCGTTAATCATATGCCCATACAAGTCACTGCGATAATATGTAACATTATTTGTACATTTCTGCCACTTGTATAAGAGATTTTTAGTTTAGCTATTTCTCAAAATCTATGCCTGATAGAAACAAACGGATTTCACTGCAGTGATCAGTCACACTAATACGAAGATACTTGCATCAAATTACTCACGAAATAACTAAAAGTTTAAAATTTGTTTCACAGTGTTACCAGTAGAAGAGGCGCAGAAGTTTCAAAAGTGATACAGCCTAATTTAGGGACAAGATATACTATCTCCACACTGAAAGAAGCTCCTGTTACTCTTTATGTAACAAGGAAAAATACTTTTAGTCCACCCTGTAACTTTAAAAACTTTGAGTTTCTTTTTACTATGGTAAAGATGTACCATAAAATCAATCTTCGTTTGTACTTGATTCTTATTTATTGTTTTCAGAGCACCAATGATTAAATATATTTCTCAAAATAATTAAGGATCATTGAATCATACATTATATATTAACTTTCTCTGATTACAAAGAAAACAAATGATCAGAATAGAATTGATCCTTAATAATAATTATTTTAGTCAGGAACATATTTGATTGTTTCTTTCACATCAATAATTTTCATTCTATAAACTCATGTTCTCAAAGGACAATCTGAAACTAAGTTAAATTCTTTCTGTTGCATCTTATCTTTTATTTATAGGCTCTGAGCAGAAATGTTCATAGAAGCCAGTTATTTTCGTACTCGTAGTTCTCTCTTTTACTCCAAAATTATTCCACTTTGCATTCCCATTCTTTATTTCTTTTACATTCTATTACAGTTCCTAATTGTGTTTTCATCTTCATTTACTAATACTCATGTTTTCATATTGTATTCACACGATAACAATCTGCATGTAATTTAACTTCTTGAAAGGTGAAACATTTTAATCTTAAGCTCCATTTTCCTACGTTGAAGGTGGTTTTATAAATTGTTTGAAAAGCTAATTTAATTTTCAACTCAATTAAGTATTATGTGAAATGAAAAGACATGTTTCATTATTTTGCTTTTACTTTAAATATTTTTTCCCACATTTATTAATTTTATATAAAATTATTTTCTTGTGAATATTAAGTGCACTGATAATACTTATTGATAATTGTACAGTGCAGTATTATTTTCTTCAAATCTTTCCGTTTTGAGTGAGTCTTATTACTATAACACACAACACAAAATTATACCATAAAATAACATTGCAGAACATGGGAATATCGTTATTAATCGCACGTTGCAAAGCAAATGCATTAAGCGTGTTAGCTATTAGTATATAATGTGTTCTGCGTTACAAAAATAATCCCAAACTTTCATATATATCAACACAGTAATGCAATATTTTCAACTGCTAATACGTAGTGTATTCTTTCCAGGGGTATAACGTGTATTTAAAGTACCGGAGATGTATAGTGGCTTTCCTTCATAAGCACACACACTGTATATATTATTGTTTTCGTAAGCTCATATATGTATGTTTATGTAGACTAATAAATAAGTAAATTTCTACTTAATTTTACCATTTTATATATATGAAGTCACTAAATATAATTTTCTTCAACTGGCGTAGCATGTGTTGGACTTTATTACTGTTTTATTGACTTCCTGTTCAAATCCTATCTAAGGCAGAAACATTCTTGAGCAAATAGATTTCCGTGCACCGGGCATGCCGTTTATATAGAAACTGTATTTATAATTTTTCATGACGCAGAAATGAGACAAAAATTATATATTATCTGTAATAGAAAACATTTCTCCTAAATATGGCGTAAGTGTAATTAAAATAAAAAAACGTTTCTAGTGTTTTTTATACTTATACAGACATATAATTTCAAAGAAGGAGCCAAAGGATTGATTTTCTCATGTATATACTCATTATATTAAGAGTAAAAACATTTTTTAAACATAAAGTGAAACGGAGAAACTAATGCGGTTTCCATAATCTCATAGGATTTTAGAAAACAATGTAATGGAAAACTTATTATTTATTATTACTATTGAAACCGCTGGTTGGGAAATTGAACATATGAGTTAAAATGTGAGTTTCCTGTAGTAATATATTCTCCTCTGTTTTTGTACTCGCCGTAACTTGGTAATGTGTGCTTTTGCTTTCTGTTGGCAATACATATAGAAGAACAGAGCGAATCATTATCTTTTATATGTCGATCTTTGTGTTTGTAGCGAAAACAGTGCTTTACAGTATAGGATATAACAAAAACAGTCATTGTGTATTACTGTTGACAATTTCGTTGATGTGGTCTTTGAGGATTACTCGACAATTTAAGTAAACACCTTAGAATTTTGCTGATGCCTGTATTCTGATTTCTTCGTTCTGTAGTTCTGGTGATCCTTTATGAATGCGAGGTCTGTATTTTGTTTTATTAAAACATATTTGAATATTGTACTTGTTCCCATAGGCTATTTTCGTTCCAGTGTAATATACGTACGCTTCACTGTGAAGGCAATTTAGTTTGTCCCATGATTTAATTTGGGAACACTTATATCTGGACTAATGGTGATGTGTGTAAATAATATGTGGTTAATTGTTGTTTAGTTATGCTTTTCTTACAAACTTTTTTTCTACTTGTATTATCTGATTTGGAGTACGTAGTTTTAGAATATGGTTTCACAGAAATATTCTGTGTCTGCATTGCATAAATGGTCCAGGCATAAGTGTCAGTTGAGTTAGAAGGAGTATGCTATGTGGGTCTGCAGCTTGCAGTGTTTGTTCCTGTTGCGTCTTGCATTGTCAGTTTCAAATAGAATACATCCAGGATAATTTACGGGCTGATCATCACGCAATTTATACATTTATTAATTAGTTTTAGTATTCTTTGTACATTGTCTTTTTAAGTGTGTGTCTGCGCACTTTAAGCTGTGGGAATTTGACCAACAGGTTTGCTAAGAATGGCATAGTCTTCAGCATTTATTAAATTGGAGAAAGTCAACTGGTTTGTATTGCTCAACTGCGACCTTGTGACTAAGGAAGTAGCGAGTGTATAGAGTCCACATATTTTGAGTGAAATAAGAAAAAGGGAAACAAAAGATTTCTCCTTCGTTTGTCTTTTTCTTTTTTTTTTTTACATTTGTGAGACACTTGTAATCAGAAATCCTAAATCGATTAAATTGTTTCCATGTCTGTGTTTAATATGTCTCCAGATACCTTTCTGAAAACCAGATTTACTGGTCTATCTCGTTTTGTTAATTCAATGGCATAACCCAACTTTGAATAGGAACAATGCAATCAATTTATCATAGTCGGCAGTGTAATGCGCTTGCATACGGATGTAGTCTCTAGTTTGGTTATAGATGGGGAAGTCGATATTTATTTTCTGCTCAGTAAATGAATATCAGTAAGGATTTTGTTTGCAATTTATTGTTTTTATTTGAATTATCGTCAGCGTTGATGCCACTGTATTTATTTTAAAAGTGAAACAAAGATGTAAAATTAGTATTTTTGTATTTTTCCGTTTCTTTGTTTCTATAGCCAACAGTTTTCACTTCTCCATCACTACTAGTGTCGTTTCATTTGTCAAAATGTGTTGTGGAATTTGTCCTGGTGATGGATTCAGTGACAGGATTATAATTCTGGAAAGACAATGAGTGAATGTGTGCCCCCATACGCAATTTGGTGGTCGAACATCTTTAGAATCTTCAGTATAATGTTCTTGCGGAGGCACTATATGATTTATTTAATCGAAAATTGACCGCATTACCTGTGTTTGGATACAGGCTAAATCGGAGCTTCTTTTCTTTAAACTCAATATCTTTCTTCTGTCTTTTGTCTTGTGTGGCTTACAAAATCATTATTTATTTTGTTGGTGGAGCCTGGGTGTTTACTGAGTCGTTGTATGTCCAAATTAAAGCTTTTATCCATGGAGGTAGGGATGTTAGCACTCTCCACTAGAGTCGTCATTACGATAGGAGCCTTTCCCAGTTCCACGCATATGTGAAGGTTTCTAACGGTTATCGTAGCTATTTAAGTTTATCAGAGCACTTCTGTCCTACCTTTCAATTTATAACTATAGGGGACTTCTATAGGATTCTGGCGTGCGCCACTACTCTTTTCCCAAGGAAAGTTTACCCATTAAACTGAGAAGCTCTGTATGCAACCGTGCCCAAAACGTTGAAAAGATACCCATAAAATTTCTTTCTAATTTTGATTTTCACTTTTATTTGGAATTTAACATATTAAGACAGTTACCTTTATAATACTTTTAATAAATTAATGTATACATTATTTAACCAAATAGTGGGTGAAAATATTTGAAGTTGCAAAATAAATATTTCAATTCAGCTTACTGAAGATTAAATGGACAAAGATAATAAATAAAAATAATTGTATACTTTTCTTCAAACACTTATGAATAAATTGCGCTGCGCTTATTATAAGTTCACACAAAGACAAAATGCAGGAATCGCTCCATAACTATTTGTGTACCAATTTCCTATATGAACTACCTTACCTGGTTGAATTTAACTATTTGCATTGTTAATATTATCGCATTCTTGTTTTGTCAATAGTTTGTTTATCCCTCTAAGTTATACTAACGTTATGGTATACATTTAATAAAATTCTACTGAAATATATTCATTAGTTGCCTTAAGAAGGGTTGTGTTATATCTGCCACATTTGGCTTATGCGCTAAAAACATTCTTGTGTTTCCTACATTAGATATGATTACACACAGTCTATATACTAGTATTGTGTTTAAAAAAATATTATTTTCTGAATATATGAAAGTTTGGAACTATCCATGATAAAATTGAAGACTTGTATTGGAAAACATCGGAAGTTCATTTTTCTTTCGAATTTGCATTTTTTCTCTTCATCCTTATCTATATTCCAAGGGTACTCACTTGCGTAAATATTACATCATAATCTCACCACGAAAACCATTTCTAATACAACATATTTTCCACTGAGTAGGATAACCTTGGACTGCTTTACGTTTTACCTGAAAAGTATACTCCAGTGGACTTGGGATGTTTTTCAATTCGGTTTTTAATTGTTTACCAAACTATGAGTAATACATATTTAATTTTGTTTGTTTTATACCACACTAAAGAGTAAAAAAAGATGCTATATCGTTGTAGCATGTATACGGAAGTCCTAGAATCGATAGAAGAGGCCGACAACAATAACTATTTTTTCCAGGGCTTTTCCTAAATTGCACTTTTGATTGTATAGTCCGTAGCCTCTCGAGTTACTGTACAGTCTACATATTAAACCTTAATGCCCAGTATAAAACATTTGTAAAGCGCAATTTAGAAATACTACTAATTGTTCAATGTACCATATTTCTAATTATTTCTTAATCTTTCATGTTTTGTTATAGTTGTAAAGAGTAGACATAATGTATTTTCTTTAAATATGTAACGTCAGATCTCGCATAAATGACTTTCTTGGACATGGCGACTGCCGTCTATAAACACATGACCTTGTGTCCCTAGCAAAAAAGAATGACGTATATTTCGTCCGTAAATTACGATATAGCGTTGAAAGAAGTCGGAACAATCTGTAATTGTAGGCATTAAAGGCATGACGTCTATAAATGTTAAAATATAGCGTTTTTACTATGTTACATGTATGTAACGTTAACACTATAGGTTGAACATATTAGTAACATTGACTAGTAAGTGAATCTAAAAACTAAATGTTTTCTAACCTGAAAATTAAATTAATAAAAAAATTAAAGGATTACCCGTTTCAACTTGCCCTGCTTACCAGCATGAACAATAATACAAGTAGAAATGATAAACCTTAGTCGTGCCCTTTGTCCAAACTGAGGGTTGTAAACATAGTGATAATGACATAGCGTATTGATATTAATTTTAATTATTCTCAGCCAGTACTTAAAGTTTAAACAACTAGCTACCTACTTCCAATCTTCCGCTAGGATATAACTTGTTTGAGTGTGTGTAGAACTTGTTTAAAACAGTTATGCAATGTGTGTAAAAATGCGCAAAGGAATGTGCATTTTGGGAACTTCAAATTTCATATTTACATGACGTTATGGAAATGTAGTTTTGCTGACGTCATATGTGCTACAAATGTTACCTACTGGAAACACATACATTTTTATTAACATAATTAAAGTGCATAATTTATAAATTATAAATTTCTTGGTTAACTTATAGACTAAGCACGCTCAATATTCTTCCTTTTAGCGAATTAATCTATAATATTTACGATGTCTACAATTAATGTGCTTTAAAAATTCACAATCTTGTAATCTTGTGATGAAGGTTGAGTTTCTTTGCAATTTCCTTAATATGAAGCAGTATTAACAGATGCATAAAATAAAACTAAAGTTCGTGCTTTTTGACATGATTTTGTGTTAAATAGTGAAATATGATGTAAATAATATAGAAGAGGGTGCTAAATAAAAATGTTTTTGCTTTCAAATAGATACATGTCAAGCCACATGTTTAACTCGACAGTTTACTTACCTGTAACACCTGGCGATGGACTAGGTTCTGTTGTTTCTGTGGAGAATGGAAAATTTATAAATACACTCCTTTTTGATTTCGCTGTTCGAAAATCATTGGAGGAGTGATGTATAAAATTAAACATTGTTTGGATCAACTTCACATTTCAAAACATTGACACTTATTGAATAAAATCTATTTTCTTACCTTGTACTTCTAATCACGAGAAACAATATTGTCATTTTTTGTTTCTACATCAACTAGTGCCATTGCATTCTGTTTATGGATATCGTGAAGTTAAAAAGTGTAAGGAATGATTTTTTTTTAAATTTGGGTGGTAAATATAAAGTGCAATAGTCTGTTTCTAATAATATCGTTTTTACATTTGACGAGAAAGCAGGCAAAACTTCAGAAGTTCAAACCACTCATGTGCAAAGTTTATTTGTGCTTCTCTTATTCATAAGTCATAACTGGAATTGAATCAAGCTTATTGACACGTTTAAACGTCAATCTACATTAGTTAGTGTCACGCATGTTATAGTTCCTCCATATAGAACCAGAATCGTGCTTTCAGTCACTTCGAAAATACCTGCTGAAATGAACATCTGAGGTTTAGCATATTACCTCCTCAACTATAATTAGAAGACCAGAAATATACAAATACAATAATATGTAGCTAATTTTGATTTGAAATTTGTAATTGTTTGAAAATATGTAGTGTGTTGCGAATTAATTATTAGTATGTTCCTAAGTTTATTTTAAACAAGTATGATTCTTAGTCCCAACATATATATGTAATGAATATTGTTTGAGATGTCGGCGTAATTGATTGATGGCATTACTACAGAAATGTAATATTCTAAAATATAATGTATATAAAATTTGACTAAGCATTACACAATGTTATTTAAATTAATTGCCACAGTCTAATACATGTTTACTTGAATATCTAATTAAGAATGTGCTAATTTAAAATACGCTTATTTGCAAAATCTGGTAAAACTATTAAAACATTCTAGAAATCATTGACTACATTTATGTTCAAATGATCTCAAGTCAAGATGAGAATATATTTATGAAACTTTGAATGCCTTTAGTTTCTAAAATTACAACTTAACAAACTATATTATAGTCTATAACTAGAGATACAAGTTCACAGTTATCGAAAACGTAAAGATCGAAGACTTGGTAAAGTCAAATTCACAGTCGTGATTGTTTAATCGAACATAATACTAAACTGACAAGGCAAAATTTCTTAGCCCCATTGGTAATATATGAAATATATCAATTTGCGCCTTATCAAGCTATAGTTTTACGGGCAAATACTGTTTTTCAAGAACGTAAGTAAATCAGGTTATACATTTAACTATTGCATTTCTTTCTAAACTTACATATTAGTGCACCTGCAAACTTAGTTAAATTCTTATGTACCAGGAGCAAAAAGATGATGTGTTAATGCCAAATTAATTCTTCACATAACAAGACTTCTCGAAATAAAAAATATTGAATTGTAGTTACATTTAATCTATAATATTTAAATGAATCAGAACTTATTACTGATGTAGGTAACTGAATAATATTTACATAAGTTTACTGAAAACTGATTAGAGTCGAAGTCGATGTAATTAATGTAGCTATTAAGACGTGCTGCAATTGAAGACTTTGAACATGTTTGTTAATTAAGTCCGAAGATATAATTAAATCTCAATTTCTAGTCTTTGCATAGATACTATATTTGATTTTTTCATAACACAGCGTTGTGCAGTTATTTATTGTATTAATTGAAAACTGAATAACAATATTGGATTACAGTTGTCCACTATATTAAATTATTTACTAGAATGAAATTTAAATACTCAAATTTATTATTTAACTTATTTGAACTTTTACCAAAATGAATATACGTTTGAGTTAGTGATTTTTAATCTAAATGTTTCATTGAGAATAGTTCTAACGTTTCATATGAGGTGAATTATGCTAAAGATGTAGTGTAACAATGAAGTGAAACCTTTCAGTTTGCATACATATCCAATTGTTATAAAATAACTTTATTGATGACGTTAAACGTAAGTGCTACCGGATAATGATTTGAAACAGGATTTATTTAATTAATAGCGAAAAGTTTTATTGTCCTAAAAGTTTAATATATTCCATTATTATAACTGTAAGTTATTACAGAGTGTCACATTCAATAAAGTTTACATACTAACAGAGACTTCATGCGCTGAAATAGTATAATGGCAAATCATACTCAGTTTTTAAGTCGATGTATCTAGTGCTTTTGTCCGTCTCAATTAACGTAAAATTTTCTGTTTTATTATAAACTGCGGTATATGATAATTTGGTCATGTATAAATGAATCTCAGTGGTTTCATGTACGTTTAGTGGAATTACGATAACATGTGGCTCGGTTACATAAATGTTTTCTACTCCCACGGTTTCAACAATTGGTTCTGTTACATAAATATTTTCTGCTCTCACGGTTTCAACAATTGGTAGGGTTACATATATATTTTCTGATATCACGGTTTCATCATTTGGTTCTGTTACATAAATATTTTCTGATACCACGGTTTCAACATCTTGCTCCTGGACATTGGTTTGAAGATCTAAAAAGCGGAAACAGGCTACACACGTACCTTCAACACCAGTTGGGAGAGTCTCTGTTGGAGATGGTTCTGAGGAAATAAAAAGAGAAATATTTTTTTAGATTAACAAAAAAGAGCAATTCAATCTGTGATACAGTATACAGGTATACTCTTTCCAAAGTGATGCAAATATTCTTAATATCAAGCGATAAAGACAAATTTCATATTAGGTTAAATGGGGATCATTTGTATTTCGGTTACGAGTATACCAAAACTTTCTGTGCAGGCATTTTAATAATTCCCTTACAGTGAGCAGCTGGCTCTTCAGAGATGTGTGCATATTTTGTGTATTTTTCATGCCTAGTGATAGATAATGTGTTTTTATTTAATCTTAACAATCTCTGTTCTTAAAAAGTAACCATATGTCCTTCGTTTTCGTGAAAACAGGAGTTGCAACTTGGACTCAAATATCGACCTTTGCAATGATAAATACAATTATTATTTCGCCATACGGTATATCTTAGAGTGCACTAACATAAACTAGTTTTCAGAAAGTGATTTGTATCACAAGCGTAAATATAATGAGCTAAGAAGTTATGCCATCGGGTGGCCAGTGTTTTCAACCTGATATATCGTGTAACAATTTCAAATTACACTACTTTAGTTTGTAGGATCTCGTATCCTCTAGTGATGGTAAACAGCAAATTTGAAGCACAGATCGCAGTTTGATGCTTTTATGTGAAGCGATTAGGTAATCAAGATATACACTTACAACTTTATTGTTTATAACTGAATTCAACTCTCCGTGTTTGGCATTCAAGTTACCAGGAAATAATAACATTCGGTTTAGTTTCCCTATAGTTGCGATATTGACGTTTTGACTTTGATAGTTGGTATTCTGATTTATGGTATCAAGAAAATTACATATTTAGGTTGAAACACTTCTATAGTTAATGCTTTCAGGGTGTCAAGAGATAGTATAATAATTTATCAGAAAGCAAAATCTCTTAACGCTCCGACGGCCAAGTCCAATCTTGTACATAAACGTTCAAGCGGAGGACCTAAGTAACCTTATGGAATGTTTTTTATTACATAGAGGTTGTTACTTCTCAAAACTTTTACATTTATTTCCTATACATGATTATCGAATTCTTGAGATGTTGATAAGACTCACATGTTATTCTAAAGTGACCAAAATATGCTTTTTGATAGTATTTTTACTTTGCATGATGTCTACAGAATGATGATGTATTTTACGAATGTGGTTGAGTTATTAGAGTGTATTGTGAAGAAAAACAGCTTACTAAAAATTACTTAAAACAACGAATTAAAATATTATTAAATATTGTATTGGGAAACTTTAAGTTGCCCACTGTGTTCAAAGTGAAGTCACAATATATTAGTTTACATTACGAGCACATACAATAGGAAACGTTAGCACCACAAGATCAGTAACCAACAAACAAAGATCATAGTTATAAAGTAATATGCATACTAATAAAATGATTAACATAGCCTAGGACAAATCATTGCATATAAAATATATACAAACGAATCATTAAACAATTAAAGTTTAGGGACATTTGTAATCGCCACGTGGTCGTCGGAGTGTTGTTAGTATACATACGAAACCATACTGTGTGTCTTTCAACACAGTTTTAATATGAGTTATGTAATTTGGGAGGAGCTAATCATGGATTCTGGTCATAAAGTTTGTTTCCTAAAAAAAATATAACCTCTAATTTCTGGTCTACGAGAAATCTTGTTCATAAGTAATTTTGGTATTCGACTCTATCCATTCCTCAACTGAAGTGAGTTAGCAATTTGATGTAATTAATCATTTTAAGATATCAGGAATGCACTTCACGTCTGTGTTTCGTAGAACATTGATAGAGCAAAAATCTCAACCAGTGATTTCGTGAGCTTTTTTGAAAGTTCACAGTTGTAGCAACTCCAATTATAAACACTTCTTCCAATTTTATAGTTTCGTTTCTCACTTTGTACATGACCGTATGTTCGTTGTGTTCGTAACGAATTTCACTTCTTCTATTCACTGGAACAGTTAAAATGATACGATCCCTGACAGTGTTTCGAGTGTGATAGGAAATTGGTTGTTACATATCTTTGTAAAATTACCTGTGTACATTGTAAATGTCGTAACAATGTTTTGGTTATTTTGTGAGTGTCTCATCTTCTATCAGCGACAACACTGTAAAACTGATAGAGACTGATATAGTTCGATCTACAATCAATAGTGAAACGGATTTTGGGGGGGCATAAATTTTTCTCATTTGAAAAGTCGGCTTGAACTTTAGGTGCCTAAATACTATTAAAATGCAAATTTAAATTTTAGTTTGACAAGTTCGTTCAAGCAGTAACAAAAACTTTAGTATGGACATAGTATCTGGAGGAAACGTATTGTTGTTGGACATCAGATGGAGTAGCCCTGTCCCAATAGTTTTGACTACTCCGCAAGATTAG
>JAGDQP010000531.1:136230-156464 GCA_022664845.1 Lepisma saccharinum | reverse complement strand
TAATCTCGTTTCGAATGCGATAGCAGCTGCGTATAAATTCCCGTATGTACGCGCACATTCCAATATTTTATTTGACAATTCATGTATTGGCTGATATATCATATTTTTGTAATCGTGCGCAAAGATATTTTAATGTAATGAGGGTAATTAATTATTTAGACATGGCCATAGTCGATCATTAAAGTATGTAAGCTTGTAGTTCAGTACTTCGGGATATGTAATACGTGTGTGTGTAGTTAGTTAAGTAGAATTATAAGTTGTAGTGTAGATCTGCAGATCTTAGCAATGTTATTAGCATATAGTACGATGGAAACGTAACAGTCAATAGAGCAATATTTTGTATGTTTAAAAGTCTGAAAACGCTGAGTTGATTGATTTAAATGACAAGAGCTCTTCAGGCATAATTTCCCACACTTTCATCTATTTTCTGAGCAAAATTCTCAATCTGAGACCGGTCGCATCATCAACTTCATATCTCAAATGATCTTTCTTTCATTGTTTACTTTCCAAACTGAGCTCTCTTCCTCCTGCCACAAATAATTCTTGAATAATTTCGACCCAGTGGGAAGGTCGATCCAAAACTTGAATTCTCGCTCGAGCGTAGTTTTTTTTATATATTAAAAGTAAATAGAAATAAAAACAACAGTGCACTTTAATAAAATGGTTAGGTAAACAAATTTTGTACTTGTTTCGGTATTTCTTCACTCAAATCATACCCTGCCGACCCTATCAGCTTCAACAAATGTGTAATACTAGATTCTCCGAAATAGTTCATATTGTTGTAATCTCGAAAGCCCATTAAATTCTTAAGTTTAATTACAAACGCCAACAGGCGCAGACAAGGCACTGTCAAAATCAGTCACATAAATGTGGTGATGATTTCTAATAAGCAGCTATGATTTGTTATGGGCAAGAAAGTTTGTGTAAAATAAGAATCAGGAAAAAACGAAAATAATTGTAGCATCAACAAGTTTGGGTGTAAACACCCGATTGACTGTGGAAACGGAGAATTATCTAGAAAACAGGGTGGCAGAGGTGTTGCAAACATAATGTTTGAATTGATATTAAACTTAAATATTGTTGTTTCATATATTTTTCTTGTAAATTCAATGTTAACAAACGAGGGACTTTGCTCCCCATAACGTTCAAAAACAGTACTTTGTTCTTGTTTTGTTTCCCTTTCTTTTACGTTTTGGCTAGATAAAGTTTATAAATGTTTCTCCCAAATTAGCTTCGTTTTATTTCTAAAGAGTACTTAGTATTTCCTATTTCACTTGTTGCATCAGCGTCCGAAACGGCTTGTCTGCCCACTGGACAGATACGTGCTTATTTTATTTAGTTTTGTTTTCTGACAATTGAAAGGTGAATCTCCATTAGAATTGCTCTGTGAACTGCCTCATGACTCCCGCGAGGACTTCTTCGCGTTCTATTTTCTTACGCTAGTCAGTCGTAAGGGGGTGTCACCGTAGAAAAGGGGGGACACGGAGGAATAAAACTCTCCGTTGCTGCATTCTTCTAAACAGAAATCGTGGCAATCATGAGGAGCAGTCCTGGAAAACATTCTTTTTTTTTTAAACTGAACTTTCGCAGCTATGCAGCATGTGTGAATCTCCGACAATTTTCAGGAAGTACCAGTGATGAATATCGAATCCAGGACATGCGGTGGTACAATTTTGAAATTTGAAACAATATGTGTGCCATCCCACATCTCTCTCCAATCTCCCTAAAGCCCTGGAATTCCGTTCGGGGAGGTTGGCTGAGACCCAAAATCTGCATTTCTTCATATGTACAAGATATCTTCGAATCTTCGCCCATCATCTCCATCCACTTCTCGTGGGACCTAGGTAATAGCACTCCAAGAAAATGGAGCAGTTACTGTTTCAGCACAAATCGTGGCAAAATTATGCGACACTCAGTTTTTGGGATAGCTTCACACTTAAATTCGTCCAAAATATTAATTTCCAAGCTCAATTCACGTTAATCGTTTGTGTTGGATTATGACAGAAAAATGTTCCTTTGGAAAAAATATGCAGCACTCGATTTTGGGGCGCCCAGCTTCATATTGAATTTCGCTGAAATCATAATGCATAACTAAAAATTATAAAAAATATAATTCATGTCGAATTTCATGATAAAAACAAGGGTTGTTTCAGGACATCAATTGGACGCCCATAACATGTACTAGTACGTCCATTTTATGTCCGTGGACTGGACACAAGATGGACCTCCAATGAACGTACAGAAAAGAGAAGTCCCGAAAAATCAGTTCATGGACGTCCAACTGATATTCATACCTTGTCCTAAAATTCGATGAATAGTGCTGGTGGGCGCTTTGGAGGTTAATTGTTTGGAATGGGAGACCAGATAGAAATATAAGATTTCCACACGTTATGTACTTGTGTAAAGGGACTACGACAGCATTTTCAACTTTGATATTTGAGTTTGAAGGGAGTTGAAGATTTCAAATTGGGGATAAATGATACTCGTGCATGCCGCATGCGTCGGTAAACATATTACCAAAGCACGCACGAACATTATTAATCCCCATTTTGCAAATCTGTAACTCCGTCCAAACTCAAACATCAAAGGTGACATTTCTACCATATGTTCTCCTCACCTAAGTGCGTAACATGTTATAAAATAAGGTTTTATATATGTAGTCCCACCAGAGATATTAGACCTCCAATATGTATAAAATACGAATTTGGATTCAAAAATTAATTAAAAAAAAAATTAAGGAACCATATGTCAGCTTTCATATTTTCTACACGCTGACTATACTTTGATGTGTAATAGTGTACAAAAAATTAACTTTGAAACTCAATCCCTTCTTTTTTTAAAAAAAAATTAAAGCACCCTAAAAACGGAATTCATTATTTTTTGACAATCACATTTGGATACAATTTTGACCAGTTCAATTGCGTTCTAGGCTCTTCATGCAGATAAATAAAATTATTAAGCAAACTATGAAGGAAGAAATGTTTTTTGTTTGAATGTGCTGTGATTAACCAGTCCGGAGATTACATTTCTTGTAAACGTATGCAAACACGAATCTTGGCATGCGCAGTAAGACAAAAATGGTCGTCATTAAGTAATCGTTGAGGACAGAAATCAAAGAATACGCGCTTTGAACTATTCTTATATAAGAGATACAAATATCTTGTTTTTAAAAAAAGGTGAAAGAGGACGAGTAACCAAGCAGGACGATTTCAGATAGGCTGCCCCGTGGCTTGTATAAGATCAGGAAAACCTTTCTGTCTTATCCGTAGTTGTGTATTTACCAGTGGCGGTTCGTGGTCAAAATCGTAAGTGAAGTGCATCCAAATCATTAATGTACCCATTCTCAATTCATCCCGAATTTCCTGGACTGACTGGTTTACCCGTAATGCCGCTTATCATATCAAATGTTCATGAATATTTGTAGAGAAATTAATTGCTAAAAGTTGGGACCCACTACAAATGTGTAAATATAGTTGAAGATATGACAAATTTCGCCGACGACTGAGCGTGGGAACAACAAACATGCCCATGTTAGTATACGCCCAAGAAAAATGCAGTATTTAGCTAAATTTCATTTACAAGAAGTCATTCGGCAGTGGAAAAGCTAATTTTGTAGAAGAAATTTTCACTTGTAGAACAGAGAATAAAGTTCTAGACTGGTTTAGTGTAGTTATACAGTATATTTATTGTTTATTTGTATAAAGGTCATTAACTGAGAAGAGTACTAAATAACTGCCTAACTTAAAATTTTCAAATCGAACATTCCACCTTTTAAATGTGAAGCATGAAGAACGGAAGAACAGGATAAAACCCCAGTTGCATGAACTATCGCAGCGTAGGGATTTAAACTGAGACTCTGTCCTCCTTTTCAGAGTACTATGCTCATCGACGTAACGTTGTATTATTATTATTTGTGGTTTGATACGCACATATCCAATGCCGATATTAGACGGATTCAAATGAACGTACAGTGCATTAGTGACGAGGACCGAACAGCCGTAACTCAGTTGGTAGAGAGTCGGTTTAGCAATCGAAAGGTCTTGGGATTGTTCCCAGCTACCGCCATTCTGATTGATGTTTTTCGTAAGCTACACTAAACAAATGCCGGGATGGTAGTCTACTTCCAAACTTTGGATGGTAGCTACTGAACGTAAGTTGCCTAAATGCCATGCAAAGACAAAATCAATTATGAAAATTATATCCCGTGGAAATGCAAATGGAAAGAATAACTAGGCTTATATTCTAGGTCTTGTAAATGCGGAAAAGGGATAGCTTTCTCAACCCAAAAATTATTTGCATAAAGACATAACCAGCATTGAAGGACCTTTATACATGCTGAGTGCTGAAAGTTTAATATTACTATTAGAGGAAGGCAATGGATGAAATTACATGATGGCCTGTTTAAAATATTCTTCGTGACGTTTTCAGGCTACCCTAAAACCAACTTATTTTCTGCTTCAAAATTTATTATTCGAACAATACATACACAGTGATTTTTCAGATGTAGTGCACAATTTTAGAGTAATGTTTGAAGTTTAGATTAATTTACATTTAAATTACTGGCATCTAAGGTCTAAGCTCGTCATACGTCTGAAGAATGGCGTCCCTTGGCGAACATTTTATTACACCTAAAGCGAGAGCCGAGCTGGCGTTCCTTAGTTGCTATCCCATTGGGAAACACCTACTTTCGAACCCACCAATAGGCCATCTTTGTTGTTTTTCCAGTTTTCGCGCTCTCGCACCAGCTTGATGCTGGGACAGTTCCTTCCTTTCGTCTACCTTCCCCATCCTGGCCTAATGTAAACAAAACATGACTAAAGGCTATAAATAAAACTCACTTCAAATACACTCGTAACGAGATTGACACTGACTTACAGGTGATGGTTTTGAACTCTTTAAATGAATAAAAATCCCGTGCCTCTAGAATATTCATTCTTGCTAATAAACGTTCAAGACAATTAGAGCGTGACCTGTTCAATTAAATCAAGTGGATTTTCCCTTAAGATACAGATATTAGGCCTAATGTGTCAAAATCACACAAAATTACTTTGCTGCTGAAATCAGGAACTCCCAAAATAATATTTATTAAGAAAAGTTATAAATGAGCTTACAAACTTATAAAGACAGTCTAATATGTATATATTTCAATATTTACCAGCAGTACAGCATTGATGTCTTAAGCGTGTAATCACTCAGCAAGCTCAACTTCAGACGGAAATGAGATGAATAGAACGTCTAAGGTCTCTATTCTAGATGATATCCAGGAATTAATGGAGGAAATATGAAAATATCTGTCAGAACGCATGGATGTTAAAAGGTTTATTGAACTTGTGCTGGTTCCTTATCAATGATCTGTATTGAAAGATCACTAGGCGACGTGGACTGGGCATGTATAAATAAGGGTGAAAATAAAGGAACGTAGCGGACGGCATCTTTTAAATCTATATATATTCTGACTAAAAATGCAATTAATATTTACACATATGGATAAAGTTTGACGAACACCCCTTTAGTTCCAACCATGACCATCTTCGTAATTCTGCAAATCCATTCCACCACGCCTTACAAATCAGTGAAATCTCTAATATATCGAGTTATCGTAAACTGAAATATTTTACTTCAACCCAGAGTACATTTTAAGTAAGGTTAGCATTTTATAAAAATCAACCATTAACATAGCCATATATTGAAACTGGATTCTATAGCTTAGTCAAGGAGCTCATACATAACAACAGAAGTAGAATACTTCAAATTAATTCGTTGTATCTAGCATTGTGCGCCTGGATTAATTCACTTGGCACTAGGTCTATTACAGCTCTGACATACATACTTATTCAAGGATATTTGTCTATAAAAAGGCCATGTCAAAATCGTCATTCCCTTTCACTATACATACATGAACAAAAGAGGAACAATTGTACAGGTACACATGGTGCTGATACAGTGGGGACAAATTTACTTTACTTGCACACTGAACAGCCGAAACTCGGAAGAGAAGTAACTTCGTTGAAAGCAGATTGCAGGTTCTCTTCCGCTATCCTCAACGCTATCTCGCACTGGCCAGTATAGCCTGCAGCGTCTAGGTTGTCATGGCAACCAGAAGTTCACCGTCCCGTCATCGGAAAGATTTTCATCGCGGTAAAATTGTCCCCGCCATAGAAAGCACTTAGAGCTAGATTTTTTCGATGAAAGTAACGTTTTCAGCTTCTTAAGAATACAGTACCTTCTAGCGCTAGAATATTTACTTATGCTGCATACAAAATTGGAAACAGTTTATTTGGTTTTTCTGCTGGAATTTTGTTACGCTACTTCCTTTTTTTTTTCAGAAACATTTTTTGTTTATTTAGTCAATGAAAGAACAAAATAATAGGTGAAGTACAGCTTCACTAACTTCACCTGAAAAACCGCCACTGGTATTTACGTATGTTGCTTATCATCACTGGAAGATGTCAAATACTCAATAACACGGCGTAGTGCCAATTGAAAAAAACAAAAACAAATAAACGTTATACCGGGTTGGCAACACTGACAACCTGGTGACATCGTGTTTTCACTCTTGATCTCCACTGTGTTACTAGAAACAGATTTCCGCAAATGAAATGTTCATACAATGTGTCGTTTTTGATTTATTAAGAATTATTCATTTATTTTTTCAGGTCGACTTTCGGCTTCAAGTTGGAAACACTGTATCCCTAAAACGAAGCAGAATTGCACCCATGTTCATAGGAACTTTTTTTTTAGTTGTTTCGATGTCAGAAATCACCCCACGAAAATAACGTCCTTTATTCTGAATCTCCCTGAATACATCCTTTATTGAACTTTTGTGAATTTCGAGGTTTCTTTCCCCTCCCTTCCTACATAGCTCCGCTCCCCCTTGTCCTTCGCATCTTAATTTTTTGTATTCCCCATATCTCACTATGTTGTATTCATTATGTTTGATTCGGATTTCAGCGACAACATATCGTGACCCTTCCTTGCCAGAAAGATTTCTCTGAATAAAACGCACATAACGAGAAGCAGGCGTTCTTCAGCTTTGGTCGTCTAAAATCTTAAATCTCCTGTCCTGAGTATTTATTACTTTGTAAATCTCCGTTTTTAAGAATGTTCGGTAGAAAGTAAATAAGTGTTTGAAATTAAATATCAAGGAATGTTACGAAGCTTACCTTTGGGTTGTGACAATAAACACAAATAAGAGTCATTGCATCCTAAATAAAAGTCCGTTGACACGAAAGTTATTTGCTGTATAACGTAGATAAGAGAATGTGCCATATACCTTTCCCCATAAACATTCCGTTTTGGGGGAGGAGTATTTAGCAGTTACCAGGCACTATTTCCGTTGTTATAATTGTGAATAAAAATGGCAGTAAAGTTAATTCTCTTCTTTAATTCGCAATCATTCAAAGTGTCCTCAAATCTCGCAACGTTAATTTAACTCATTTCCCGACGTCATACAATGATGAAATTTTGCAAGCAACGTAAGTCGGGTGACAATACAATATTCCATTGTTACTTTCATATATTGATATATTTAAAAAAAACTAAGATCTTCTTTATCCTAAAATAAATACTAGCCTGCAATGATGTTGCGTTTGATTGGTTGCAAAAGACTTTAGGATTTGGGTCAGAAAACATTATTTTGAGAAAAAGTATCCGAACACTGAAATAACTAAAAATAATAATAATAATAATAATAATAAAGTTTTTAAAGACAATTCAAGAATTTATAAAGTGACTGTATATGAGAGCGCGCTCCATGCTTTGCTTTTCAGTCATGCATAGACAAAATTATTTTTTACTTTTTAGTACGAATTGTTTAAGAAAAGTATGTTTTTAAATAGTTTATTATTATTATTATTATTATTATTTCGTTCTGTTTACGAAACTGAAGTGAGTGTTCATTTTTCTCTGTCAAAAGTGGGCCCGTTAGCACTATTTATAACAAAGATGGACAAACGATAAGTTCAAAAATAGGGAACTTCAAACCTTGAAATAGGGAATTTCCATTCTCAAAAAATCAAAATACTGGGTTGAATCTTACAGAAACAGAAACACTAAGATAACATGGCTCCTCCAAGAACGCCAAGTGAGTGAGTCGCCATCACTGACTACTGCCACTCTCCTACATGCAATCATGCAACTACAGGTTATGGCACGGGTGTGGATGCTACGGTTTCTATTTATACGAAGACATTTACCGCGAATCGGTTATGTGTATAAAAGTAGAAAGAAGGTGAAACAAGAAGACAGGAAAGCGCGAGAAGAGTTTTGAAAAGAGGGGAAAAGAACAGAAAATGCTTTGCAGCATTTTCTGTAAAAACCCTTTATCGGTTCTAACTATGATAGCTTTACCTGGTAAACCACGCATGCATAAAGGGTGGGAAAACCCAGGTAAAAGTTTGTACTTGTTACTAATTGATTTGCATCAAATCTGGCAAGTGTTGTTTTGTACATGCATGACTTGCACAGGCGTGCAGCTCTGGGAGCACCCCTGAGCAAGCCTCGTGCTTCCTTCGTTGTGAAGTCGTCCTTGGTTGTTCCTGTAAAGAGACCTATAACTTTGTTTTCATTAATTGTTAGTTGGAATGTTTGTACTATTATCAGATTATCTTCTTTACCTCCTGGCCACGTCAGTTGTATTTACACATTTACACATTCTTCCATACTTCCATTCATCCTTTTTTTTATATAGGAATATATTTATTTGTTTATTAACCCGGGAGGGGGGAAGGTTTTGGGGTTATGGTTATGGTTTATGTTAGCATTTGAAGTGGACGTTTATGTTTTAGGTGATGTCCTATGTCATATTTACCTAGGGATTTCACGAGTTTGTTTTGTGTGTTATTCCTACTTATGTAAAAGTTTTGTGCGAGTTGTTTTAGCTGCACGTCGATTGGTACAATGTTTATTTGTTGTTGTAGTGGTATTAGTCTCGTGTATCTGGGACATTGTGTTATTAGCTGTGCCACTCTGTTTTGGAAGACTTGAATCTTTCTGAAATGTGTTTTTGGAGCATGTCCTCATGCCGGAGATGCGTATGTTAGTATCGGTTTAATATGTGAGTTGTAATAGTATTACTTTGGATTTAGTACTGAGTTGACTATATGCTTAGTAGGCCTTTGAGTTCTGTGAGTCTTCCAACAGCTGTATGTTTGTGTGTTTGACAAAGCTAAGTTTGGAGTCGATGGTTACATCTAAGTATTTAGCAGAGTCTTTCCATTGTATGTCCTGATTGTGTATGTTTAAGTTTGTGTTGGGTTCTCTCTTTCTCTTCGTGAAGTATACAGATTCACTTTTGTTTGCATTTGTTTTGATTTTGCATTTCTGGAAACAAGTTTGTAGTTTATTTAAGTGTTCTTGTAAATATCTTGTTGCTAATCTTGGTTGCCAGCTTCTAGCATATATGCAAGCATCGTCTGCAAATAGTGCTATTTCAGTGTTTGGTGTTTTGGGTATGACATTTATGAACAAGCTGAAGAGGGTGGGTCCTAAAAGCGAGCCTTGAAGTATCCCTGCTTCTATTTTTCTCTGAGATGAATCTGACTTCTGCACTGTGACACAAAATTTTCATATTTTTTTCAGGTATGAATTTATAATGTGTATGTAAATGTCAGGTAGTTTTATTTGTATAAGTTTGTAGAGAAGTCCTGTAATCCAAACACGATCAAACGCCTTCTCTATGTCTAGAAATACTGTTATTGTTCGTTTTTTTTTGTTGTTAAATTTGTCTGTTATAAATTCCACTAGTCTCACGAGTTGATGTGTTGTTGAGTGGTGTTCTCTAAACCCAAATTGTTCTTGTAACAGTACATGTTGTGAGTTTAGATTCGTGTTAGCAGAATTTGTTCAGTACCTTTGGCTAGTGTGTTGAGCAAGCTTATCGGTCTATAATTCTGAGGGAACTTGGGATCATTTCCCGGCTTTGGCAATGCTACCACTTTTGCTAGATTCCAAGCTGAGGGGAAGTAAGCATGCTTCAGTATTGCATTTATTATTTGGATAAGAAAGAGTATGGCTTCCGGAGGGAGATTCTTAATGCATATGTTTTGAATGTTGTCGGGTCCTGCTGCTTTGTGTGGTTTGAGCTTTTTAATTATCTTGGATAGTTATCGTTTGTTTGTAGACTTGGCAATAGTGGTAGGATTGTTTTGTAGAGTGTTACGTACTGTGTTTCTAACAAGAATGTCATTTCTTTTGTCAGTGAGTGTATCATTTGGTTTAAATGTTTTCTCAAGTGTATCTGCTAACGTGTTTGCTTTATCGTTATTAGAATATACTAATCCGTTTTCACCATGTGATGAGGGTGTGGGAGTGTATGGTTTGGTCAAGTGTTTTGTTACTTTCCAAATATTATTATTTTTAAGTTTAACTTTTCGATTTTTTTGTCCCATTTGTATCTTTTGTAACGAGTAATTTCTAATTTAATTAATCTACGTAATTTGGAATCTTACATGAATCATACTGTTAGGGTGGCTTTTCATGCATGCGTAGTCGTTTGCGATTTGCTTGAATAGCGAATTGAAATACGTTTTTAAATATTTCTATTGGTCATTCATTGAAATTGCAAGCAAAGGATAAGGCAAGCACGTACATGAAAAGCCGATATTACTGAGACAAGGGGATACACATTAGAATGCAAGACACCACTTGAACTAATCACAATATATTTTTTATTCGAAAATCTTATTTGTTACTCAATTTTGCCTTGAATGTTGTTACCAGATAGTTTTAGTTTATCACACATACACAAGATGAACAGCTGACTTGTTTTCCCACTTCCGGTTTGATCCAAAGGGGACCAAACTTTCAGTTCTAACTTAATTTTTTAAGCTTGGTTCTGCTATTTGTTTTATTTACGTCTTAATTCTTGCAAATAACATGGGATTTGCTACTATATGCTAAATCTGGTATATATGCGTACAAATAATGAGCTACACAGCGACATAAAGGGTAAGTATCCATTAACTATAGCTCTACGTAATTATACTGGAGTGATTGCAGTATCGAAAGATAGACTAAGCAAATATTTAAACTCGTTTGCTCACTTCCAATGTAGACCAAATTTTCAGTTCTAACTCTGTTTTATACGCTTCTTATCGCTCTGAGTCCCGTTTTGTGATTTAAGTCTCAATTTCTGAGTTATTATAATATACCGAGCTGTACATATAGACCAGTAGAAAATACTGCAAACAATATTTACGTATTTTGCAAGAAATAAGACAAATGAAAAAAAAAACGGTCCGCACAGCGATATCAAGCGTTAAAACCAGAGTTAGAACAGAAAATTTGGTCCATATTGGTTTAGACTGCAGGTGGACAAACGAAATTATTAAAATTAAATAAATAAATAAAAGCGTCCTGTCCGCCCCCTGGCTTCATATATTCATGAAAGTTTCAATGACAGCAGACAGTCCAGTATCGCTTTTAGATAGAGGTCATTGGGGGAATTGACTTAAAGTTGAGTTTGGTTCATTTTGGGTGATACAGTACCGAAAATGGACAAATAGGATTTAATGTTTTCTCTTACGTCTCATTTTAGACAATTACAGAGCACTCCAGTATCGTTCAGCATAGTTCAATGATTGTTACAAGATTCCATTATCTGCCTATTTATATTAGCAATTTATTCAGCTAATTTCGGTTTGATTACAGACAGATTCCTCGAACTCTAGAGAGATGTTAGCTTACTGTTCGTCATTTGACCTTGAAGTAGTTACTGATCACAATTTTTTTCCTCGTACAAAAGAAATGAATTTACAACTTGTTTTCGTGCACTGACAAACAAACTTTACAAAATTATTGTTTTTTTTTTTTATTTCCAGAATGGTTTACCGAAGAGTAACATCAATGTATTTGTGTTCCAACTACAGAGAATTACAAACGAAAGCAGACATATTTACGTGCTGATAAGCTGATCCGTCGTCTTTCGCAAGACTTTACAATTACTGCAAAGGAAGTTGCATGTCTTGAAAATTACTTTAAGTACTTAGTTTCATCATTTTTGTCTAAACGAAAATTACATTGCAAGAAATAAAAGAAATTGACAGAATAATTGCCTGTGTTGTAATTTCAAGGTTATAGGAAGTAAATTGTTTTCTAGCAACGTGATATGACAACTTTGCTGTCAGTTAAAAAACTACTATATTTATTACAATAATCAATTTTTAAACGTTGATCGTGCGAGATTGTGTGTGTAAAATGCCATAGAGTTAGGAATATAAATAGAGGGAACCTTAGGCTGTTTTGTTGGAGAGAGGAATGAGGCTAAGAGACGGAAGGGACGAGGCATTTCGGCCATATTAACTGGCCCCATATTTAGAGACCCTCTTTTCCGAGTATTGCCTCTCTGAGATGCACTTATCCTCCTATCGAAAAAGGCAATCCTCACAGTACTCGGTATAGAGGGACTCTAATGGGACCACACAAGATGGCTGCCGATGAACTAATTTGACTTCATGTGACGTCATGTATCAATATGTTCTCTCTATTTTCTTCCTAACTCTATGGTAAATACACTTTCATGCCTCAAAGTTCGAGTTCCAACTGGTAAAACTTACGTCCTAAAATTATGATCTCGTTGATACGAATAAGTTTAGAACAAATATATTAAGGAAGTCACCAATCTGGGGGATTTGTGCAGCCTATAACGCTGTAAATAAATCGGCAAAAGAAATTGGTATTAATGCCACTAATATATAAAGAAGTCCAAACTATACTTGTAGGGAAAATGTTTCAAAAGTTATAACGTAATAAACAAAAACAACACTTTTTCTTGTTTGTTTCTTTAACACTGTTACTGTACATGTATGTTGTATTCTGTCAATAAAATAAATAAATAACTTCTCGATATTTTTTTCATAATTTTTGGTTATCTTTATCCAAACTGTAAAAGAATAATGAAATAATTTTAAAATTATTTAAAATCTATTATATATACGCTTGATATCTTTCAAAGAACAAGCTTATAATTAGAATTGTATGGTTTGATTGACTCTTTGTATCCAGAGGCTAGATTATTTCCCCTTCCAAAGTTAAGATTTTATATCAGATGTAAGACTGAACAATCAAACCGGCGCACAGTGGACGAAATAAAAAATTGAGACAAAATTCAAATTTGAAAAATAAACTCAAAAAACAACTTATGTTGTAGCTAAATATCCCATAGATACTAAACCACATCGTTTGTAATCCTACAACACATCGTCATTCGTGACTGTTGGGTCAAAGTCGTCCGTTTTTTTTCAACATGTTCTGAATGCGTTTATGTACATCTGCAACTGCCATTGTGACAAATAATTTGCTATGTAAATTATGGTAGGTTTTCAGCACTTCAACTTGTAGCTGCTACTTCCTGCTACCTTCTGAGAAACTCTCCCAGTGAGAACATGAGCGACGTGCACATACAATTGGCTGTGATCTGTATAAAATCCGCACCTTTTGTGAAACAAAGCGAAGAAGGGTAGGAGTGGTTAACAGGAGTCGTGGAGTGGGATGGAATGGGGCCTGCTATGCAAGAGTGATGGACTAGAGGCATAAAGTAGGGAGGAGTCCACGCTCTGACTTGTAAGGTACAGAAGATCATATGATTTCTTCCATGAGATCTTACCCCAAAAAGGAGTATAAATCTTTCGGAAGAGATGATTGCATTCCTAATTAACCCTGAGCTCTGGTGAACAAATTGGAACGTTTTCTACGATTTACTAATGCATAGCTTGTTTGACATTTTATAGCAAAAAGTACAAAATGATGTATTTTGTTAGTCGTATGAGCACAGCATACCTGAAATATTACTGCAGAGGTACAAGTCATGCGTCCATTTCCAAACGTGCCCTCCTGCAACAAAATCTGAAACTGAGATATTGGCATTATTGACTTCATTTGACCACTTTCGAAGATTTTGATATTCCAAACCATCTCCAAATTTATTTGGATTTCATAAGAAAGTAAAGGCCAGAAACAATTAACAGTAAAATTTGTATATATTTTTTTCTTTGAAATATTATTTAAAAAAAAAAAAAAGTAAAACAGTATTAAACTATACAACTATTTTAAGATATTCATATCTGCAAATTTTCCCTAGGATTTAAAAATAAGAAGTGTTTTTGTCAATTTCCTAACATTTAAGGTGCTTGGACAAGGACCCATTTCGAAATGGATGCCTGAAAAGATAATTTATGCTAGTCACTGTGTTTTTCACATACCTATATATTTACTAATTATTCCACGTTTTCAGTTGTTTTTTTTTTTTTTCGTGCTTTGAAGTGTTAGTTGCGTTTTATTATGTGTCGATAATTATTTTCATAGAATGCTTATAAGTTAGAGTTGCTTCAAAGACAAGCAAGCTAGTCTTGATATCATACCAGTATTTATTATGTAGCCGGGAAAACCTCATTAACCCATTTAATTTAGATCATCATAGCCTAACTTATAGAAAAACTGTGATAATGCTACCCGTTAAACGGCTTGATTTATAACCGTTTTGGTCAAAGATGGAACATGCTATATTCCGTATACTATGTGAATGTAAAGCGGATCCCTGACCAAGATCCAACAAACATTTTCTCAGCGTACAGACGGTATTAATTTCGCCGTGTTTTTTTAGATTTTCGTCCCACTGTGCGGGGTCCAACTTGAGATATTTCGTCGCTAAAAGTCACGCCCCCGATTTGAAGGGACAGATATCCCTGTACAATACGTATACGGACATGTAAAAAATATATTTATATCATTCTCCATTTTAGATTTCAGATTTTGGGACTACCTGAGTCCCAGACCCGACTGAAAAATGACCCCTGGGTAGGTCGAAATGGTATAGAAAACCTAGGCCTCTGTTTTGTGTACAGTGAAATGGTGGCCGTGAATATTTAAATCATTTCATAAAAAATTGAAAATGTGAATTTTATAGGGCCAATAAAACAATACATACCCGTATATTCTATTGCAGACTTAAAAAAGGTTTTGTTTAATTTTTTAAACTAGCTTATTTCTGTTACCGGCATATTAAAAAATATATAAAATAAAATAAATCATAATAATTATAATTATTATTCATTGCAAGGGACGTACGCAGAAGGGAGGTCCTGGGGGTTCGAACCCTTCCTCAAATTCAGATTTTCTTGTGAAATTACTATCATTTTTGGGAAAAATTATAAAAAAAAATTGACGTAAATTTCACACCCAGACAGACCTCGAACCCCTCAAAACCAAATTCTGGGTACGTGCCTGATTCATTGCATACAATTCTTAACCCATTTCGTTACTATGTTACGACAAGTTCCGACATAAGTTTTTCGCACCATAACTCTGGAACGGTAGGTCGTATCCAAACGATTTTTGCAAAACCAAATACACTGGATCCTTTTATAACATATTCGAATTTTGAGGCGCCAAACAGCGAATTTTGCAGTTTGCAAATTTCTTCGCAAAAAATTTCAACCCATTTTCCTCAAACTCGGGGGTATTGTATAGATACATCGATAGACCTAAAATTAAAGTTTGTTTGAACACGATCTCTAGCTTCTTATGAAACACACCTAAAAACTTCAGGGGGAGGGGGCGCATGAATATAATGTAACAGAAAGAGGGATGCTCCATAAAAAAAAAAAAGTTAAGAAACAGATCTGCACTATAGCGCTATGAACTAGGCCTCAGCAGCTATAAAAGAAGGTAAAAGGCATATATGATAATAGAATGCAAAGCTGTGCAGCAAAAGTACATCATAAAGTCAATTAATGCCATAACTTGTCATTGTAAAACAGTAAGTCATTTAGTTATTAACAATGCTATATTGTTACTTGCTCTTGCATTAACCTAATTTGCATATTCATCGTGTTAAAAGGATCCAAGGTCTTTTACCTCAATAAGCGTGAATTAAGTATTATTATTATTACTTTAGAGCAGGGAAACTTGTGTTATAGGCTCTCCCTCAATAACTATTAGAATTAGAAATGTCATAAATATGTTTTAAATATTACAAGATGTTTAAAAATCTTCAAAATACTTACATATTTTGTTCCTACGGTATTTAAAAAAATATTTTCTAAGATGTTTATAAGATAATTTAAAATATTTGTTATTTCGTTAGAACGATTAAATATTTTTCTGTCTGGGAAGGAAATATTTTCAATAAAGCACTTTGAAAACGTATTTTCAAAACTATCTTCCAAAAGATATCACTAAATTATTTTTAAAGTATTATTTCAGTTCCGGCGAAATATTATCTTTGTAATGCCTTGAGCAAAACGTAGCTAAAATATGAAAGCCTCACTACAAGCAACTTTTAGGGTCCTTGTCGACTAGGGCCTTTCTAGCATCATTTTCTGCATGCAATTTTAGCAAATTCTTGCCACATGTAAAAACCATCGAGCTCTACAAAACGACACTGGAGTGATTGCTTAGTGTCGAAAGATGACAGGGCAAATATTTAAACTCGTTTGTCCACTTCCAATCTAATCCAATGTGGACCAATTTTTTAGTTCTAACTCAGTTTTATATGCTTCTTGACGCTGTGCGGTCCGTTTTTTATTCAAGTCTTAATTTCTGAGGTATTCACATAACTCATAGGATATTCATAGGATGGTACTCTGCACATAATAGAAAATACTGCAAATAATATATGGTACTCTGCACTTTTTTTTTATTTGTTGCAAGAATTAAGACATAAATCAAAATACGGGCGGCACAGAGATATGAAGCGTAAAAAACTGAGTTTGAACTAAAAATTTAGTCCATATTGACGAAATTTTCAATGGGAGTAGTCAGCCCAGTATCGCTTTTAGGTATAGGTCATTGGTGAAAACCATACACTAAGGGCCGATCTTCATGAAAGTTTGCGTTGCTAGCGATTTGGGTGAGTAGCCAATTGAAACACGTGTTTTATTGTAAGGTAAGTGTAACATGTGTTTCAATTGGCTATTCACCCAAATCGCAAGCAACGCAAGTTTTCATGAAAATCAGTCCTAAGTGTGCCGACCAATGTTGCCAGATTTCTAAAACAAAAATTCTCTCCAGATTGCGCGAAGATTCGCTTCCAAACATATTATAAACATTCCTTCACTTTTATCAACACTAAGAAAGTTTTAAAGTCGAACTTTGAGGCGACTTGGCTTGTTATGTTTGTCATTAACTCATTTTCACCAATTTATAAATTTCGTATGTAGACCCCCCTGTACTCCTCCTGCCTCCAGCACTGCAGGATCTCGTGCTATTATAATTACGCGCCTGGGCTTGAGGAAAAAGTTTTAAAAAATTGTTACTTCTTGTCTAGGAAGGATTAAATTGAGAACCTTGCTTTTTGATTCAGATAATTAACATTGGGTTTGTAATAAAAGTCCTAAAAGGAATACACCAATAAGCAAGCAAGAATGATAGAATTGGGAAGAAATAAAAGCAAATCTGTATAATTGAAGAGAAGACTGTCGCTTTCGGAATAAATAACTTGCGCGAGGCAGCCATCTTGTACACGTGACCTCTATGGCTTCTTACGTAACACATCATACACATGCTCTGTAAATGCAACGACCAAACCGCCGTTTGCAAGGTCGTATCGTGGTGCAGTTGTAAGGCGTTGACTTGCTGAATAAAAAACGCGCGTTCGAATCCCGGTGAGAGTAAGATTTTTCTCTTTTTTTCTTTCAAAATATATTTTTATATGTTCATATCTATTATTAATAATTTCTTTTTTTTTTTTTTGCATTTTTCATAGATTTTCTTAAATTATTGACCATGGGTTGGTGGAGGTTAGGTAAGGTTAGGTAGGGTCATGTATCTTTACACATTTTTGTTCTTATTTATTCCGAAGGCTCGTTCATTGGAGGACAAAAAAGCTTATCTCATTAGCGATCGGAAAGGAATAGAAAATCTGTATGAAACGTCCAACGTGATGATCATAAGAGTTCAAAATACTCACAAGTAAACCTATCGATGGTTTAAACTGGTTTTTCGACCAAGCTTTGTAGAGGAGTAGGGTACAACAGAAAACCAGCAGAAAGCAAAAATTGCTTTCGTCCATAAAGACGGGTGCAGTGACCTAAAGTTTGATTCAGAAGAATAAGTACTTAAGTGGGATCTAAGTCAGAAAACACACTTTATTTTGTAAAATGCTTGAAATAATGGAACAGAATTCTCTGAAGCTTATCCCTCACCAGATTTTCGGAACTGCAGGTGATCTTTGATAATGGCATGCACAGAGCAATGGCTAATGCCGACCTGAACACGTATTTCTTCCTCTGCGATTCTTCGCTTTTCCCGGATCAGACCATCAATCCACGCAATCACATCAGGCGTAATGGCTCGATGGACCTGTCCCGGGCGCGAATCGTCTTGCAGTGATATGCATCCTTCGCGGAATCTCTTTTGCCACTCGTGCACACTTGTCAGGGACATGCAGTGTTCGCCATACACAGCAGAAATGCGACGATGAATTTCGCGTGTTCCAGCACCCTCAGCCACCAAGAAACGAACCACATCTCTCTGCTCTTCTTTGCTTGCCTCCATTTTCAATGCTGGACGAAACACACTTTTCACTACGCTCACTTCCAGAGCAATAACAAAACAACTGTGTGGACCTGTGCGTTTTCACTATGCATTTCTCCTACCCTACAGATGGCAGTATCGATACGTAACAACAGTGTTAACAACTTTTGCGAGGAATGTGTTTTATGGCGGGTGCTCGGTTTTCATTTGACTGCCCCTCATTGATATAACATATCAATGTTACCTGGGCTATAATGTTACCTGGTGAAGTCAGTTTTGCCATAAATATATTTGTAAAAGAGAGAATGAGATCTGACATAGTAGTTGTAGATTGAAAAGTCTGGCTCTTCTTGAAATAGTACAAGTCTCAAAACACAAAAATCACTAGTTCAAAATACTCAAAAGCAATAGAACTGGTGATATATTGTTTACTTTCATTTCTACATCGAAGAGGTCACTGAAGAGATTACATAGAAGGGCATGACAGTGATTATTATTACTTTTTTTATCTCTAAAAATAAATCCTTGTTCCTGTCTAGGACGAGTAATTCATTTGTGCAGCAGTGTGTCTCCTGATCCGGGTAAAAGGTTACGCAGTTGCAGTGTGGACTTTGGTCTGGATGATAGCTAGCTGACAGGTTGCTGAAAGAAAACAACACAAATATCACTTAACTCCTTTAAAACGAATAGTAGAAACCATACAAATAGGCCTATCAATATAAAGGAAAATATTGCCGATCATACCAGGATATTAAAACCAGATAATTCTGGTTGTGAAATAGATATAAAGATGAAAGTGGACTTGTAGATAACTCGGATGAAAAATAAGAGTGCACAACCAGAACAGATTTCTACCGATTTCAATACAAGATCTATTGCAAACAGGGATACTACCAGGATTTTCAGTTTGGGGTGTTTGTAAAGTCAAAATTGAGAGTTGTAATTATAGTTTTGCAGGTTTGCTATCTATTATTGTCCTTAAAAAAATTTAAGTTGGGGTGTGCGTTCTCGACAATTTAGGGGTACACACCCATTGGCAGAATCCCTGATTACAGAGTTTACATAATAAAAGCATCAGAGCGAAGTCATGCGAAGAAAAGCTGGATAGTTCAGGAAACAATAATGAAAGACAATACAAAAGATTGTGATAGTGAAAGAATTGTTAAACGCCTTGAATACTAATGGCGTGGACAAAGTATGAAATGTATACCGCTATTTTAATTTTCACTTTCATTTTCAGTGAAATTTGTAGTTTCTTGTAGAATTTACATTTTTTTTCTCCCTCTCTCTCTCCTCAGTATAAAGTTGGAAAAGGGAACACTTTCCCCTTCACTCGCAAAAAATAAGTTAAAAACGAACAAAAATATCCTGCTCTAATGATACAATTGGCAAGTTGCAAGCTTCGAATCGGCAATAGGTAGCCACGCTGTCGGCTACCAGGACTCAGGCTTTCAAGGGATTTCTTTAGTTTCACCAAGAGAAATGTTGGGAAGGTACTTCAAAGAAGTTCCTTGTCGTTAGATTCACTATCCCTGACCTCAGATCGTCAAGAAAAGATCACCAATGACCCACACTTGATCTTGGTGTCATATGCAAAGTGGAAATGGAAGCGTGCGTGTGGTCAAGTGGAAAAAGCTCGGTCAACTATTCCCCACACAGCACACAATGTTGAATTAACGTTTTATAGACGTTGAATTTTGACAACGTTGTATTTGGTGACGTTGAATTATACGTTTTATCAACGTAATTTAATAAACGTTTAA